>CM038713.1:47033278-47072836 GCA_021613375.1 Megaleporinus macrocephalus | reverse complement strand
CACTGACACCCTCAGCGTGGAGAGGACGTGTAGGAAATGGGAATAAATGAGGATAACTGGCCTCCGGTGACGGAGACGGCACGTCTGCCAGCAAATTCTCTCAGACTGACTTCACATCACGCAGACGCCGTCTCAGTGGAGCCCAGTTTCAGGAGAGACAGAATCCTGCAGCACCCTGACAGACAGACAGACGCAGGAACGAGGACATCTACACCCACCTGCCACTTTATTAGGTACACCTCCACTCACTGTCCACTGTATCAGCTCCACTGACCATACAGGACCTCCACTCACTGTCCACTGTATCAGCTCCACTGACCATACAGGACCTCCACTCACTGTCCACTGTATCAGCTCCACTGACCATACAGGACCTCCACTCACTGTCCACTGTATCAGCTCCACTGACCATACAGGACCTCCACTCACTGTCCACTGTATCAGCTCCACTGACCATACAGGACCTCCACTCACTGTCCACTGTATCAGCTCCACTGACCATACAGGACCTCCACTCACTGTCCACTGTATCAGCTCCACTGACCATACAGGACCTCCACTCACTGTCCACTGTATCAGCTCCACTGACCATACAGGACCTCCACTCACTGTCCACTGTATCAGCTCCACTGACCATACAGGACCTACACTCACTGTCCACTGTATCAGCTCCACTGACCATACAGGACCTCCACTCACTGTCCACTGTATCAGCTCCACTGACCATACAGGACCTCCACTCACTGTCCACTGTATCAGCTCCACTGACCATACAGGACCTACACTCACCCCCACAGGACCCCCACAGAGCAGATACTATTAGGAAGGTGGATCATTCTCAGCACTGCAGTGACACTGACGTGATGGTGATGTGTTAGTGTGTGTTGTGCTGCTGTGAGTGGATCAGACGCAGCAGTGCTGCTGCTGCTGGAGTGTTTAAACACCTCAGTGTCACTGCTGGACTGAGAATCGTCCACCAACCAAAACAATCCGGACAGCAGTGTCCTGTGGGCGGCGTCCTGTGTCCACTGATGAAGAACTAGAGGAACACAAACTGTGCAGCAGCAGATGAGCTCCTGTCTCTGACTTTACATCTACAAGGTGGACCAGCAAGTAGTAGGAGTGTCTAATAGAGTGGACAGTGAGTGGACACAGTATTTAAACACTCCAGCATTAGCACTGCTGTGTCTGATCCACTCACACCAGCACAACACACACTAACACACCACCACCATGTCAGTGATATATGTTAATATTTTATATTGAAGCATTTGTATTAATAGTAATATAAATAATACACTCTGTATATGTATGTATGTAATTAGTAATAATAAGTACATAAATAAATATATTCAGTGATAATAATTCCTATTCATTCCTATTATGTAAATGTCTTACATCATGTATATGTACTATTATAAGTATTATAATTATAATACACATATAGAACATAAATACATATACCAATATAGATTTTAGATATTAAAATATGAAAATAATTGTATGTAATTGTATATATATATATATATATATATATGCAAAATACATTTTATATTTCTAAATAATTTCTACATAATGTCTACAGAATTTGCTTTTATATTAATATTAATTAGTTAATATAGATTAATATATATTTAATAAAAGCTGTAATATATATTTAATGGTTCTGCTGTTTTGTGTTGTTTGTGAAGTCCTGAAAGTGTACATAAACAAGTTCTCTCACACAGCGGCGCATGTTGCCGGTGCTGCCGTTGCGTTGGGGGTGTCGGGCTGATGCGCGGTGAGATATGCAGAGTGAATGTTAAATGTAGAGCGCTGGGGGGCTCTGGGGGCCACGGGGCCCAGCTTTCAGTCTTTGACATGTAATTACAGCTGATTTTTGGGTGTTTGTGACACAACTGGTCGCCTTAGCGAGGGTTCGAGGCGGCGTGGCTGTAATTGGGTTGGAGCGCTGGGGCACGCGTGACGGCGTTAGAGTGAGCGCGAGAGTGAGCGTGAGAGTGAGCGCGAGTGGAGGAGCAGATCTGCGCTACGTGAATTATAAATAATCGTGTTAAAGCTACACACAGACGTCTTTCAGACTGCGTGAGGGAAGAACATGTGAGGAGTCTGCAGGGATCTCACGCGACCCTCATCTGCTGCTGGGCTAATAAGACAGAGCAGATAGAACAACAGTGTCTCCACAGAGCACGTCTGATCCATCACTGCAGCAGGATATCAGACCCACGCTCTGATTACGGCTTTAGATCTGCATATACTTTTAGTGTTTACTTTTATCATTAAATACTTGTAGTCAGGATTTTAGAAGCTCTGGCCCAGAGAAGTCGGCGATGCTGGTTCTGGATCTGGTTATATCTGGTTTCTTCTTTACTGGGTAGAGTTTTAACTCGTGTGTGTGGAGCATGGATGAACTGGGTTGATGGTGTTGGGAAGAGTTTCTGAGCTCATGCAGTGGTTTCAGAACCGAGTCGGTTTATAATGCAGTGCTGTCTGAGGGTCTGAAGACCACCATCCAGTACTGGTTCTGGTTCTTGCATGCAGAGAGTCTCTGGATTCTCTGAATCTTTTAATGATGTTATGTAGTTCAGATGATCATCTTCCCAAAGTTCTTTACTAGGTTCTGTTTGCCCACAGTCTTATTCATGTACTCTTACATCTCACAAGGGTGGAGACAGTAGAGCCTTTATCTTAAAGATCTATAACAGAAACAGGTGTCTACTCTGGACGCTGGGTGTGGTTGGATATATGCATACACACTACACTGCCAAAAGTATTCACTCATCTGTCTTCACACCCATGAACACCTATGTCCCATTCCTAATCTATAGGGTTTAATATGATGGCGGCCCAACCTTTGCAGCTACAACAGCTTCAACTCTTCTGGGAAGTCTCTCCACACGGTTTAGGAGATTGTTTATGGAAATGTTGGACCATTCTTGCAGAAGACCATCTGTGAGGTCAGACACTGATGTTGGACAAAAAGGTCTCTGCTCTAATTCATCCCAAAGGTGTTCTATCAGGTTGAGGTCAGGACTTTATGGAGCTGCTCTATGCACTGGTGGGCAGTCATGTTGGAATAGGAAGGGTCCGTCCCCAAACTGTCCCCACAAAGTTGGAAACATGAAATAGTCTCTTGGTCTGCTGAAGCATTAAAAGTTCCTTTCACTAGAACATAATCCCCCCTCCACCAAACGTTACACTCGGCACAATGCAGTCGGACAAGTACCGTTCTCCTGGCAACCGCCAAACCTAGACTCGTCCATCGGAAGGCTTGGGTGCAGCTGCTTGTCCATGGAGACCCATTCCATAAAGCTCTCTACACTCTGTTCTTGAGCTGATCTGAAGGCCACATGAAGTTTGGAGGTCTGTAGTGACTGACTCTGCAGAAAGTTGGTGCTCCTTGCTGAGCTCCTGAGAGCGACCCCTTCTTCCACTAATGTGTGTAGAAGCAGTCTGCATGACTAGGAGCTGGTTTTATACACCTGTGGTTGTGGAGGTGATTGGAGCACCTGGACGAACCTGAGTGAATTCATAGTAGTTACTGAATAATTGATAAAAGATACTGAATAATTAATTGTAGACGCTCAGTAATCTGCAGCTGTAGAATAATTAGTAGTTCTGAATATTCAGTATGAGGGTTAATAAGTGAGTAATAAGGCTGGAGATCATGAAGATCAGTATCTGAGGACGGATCAGGGATCACCTCTCTGCTCTCTCGCTCTCTGCAGTCGGCGGTGACCTCAGCAGCGTAATTGTGTGTTTTGTAAAGCCTCCACGTTTTGGACTGACCCCTCATTACCTCAGCCTGCATGAAAGCTGACCCGAGCCGACCCGCTGTTTGATCTGATGGAGGAGATCCAGGAGGAAACTCCTCCTCCAGGCTGGTGCAGCGCTAATCCTTTTAACAGAGGCTCTGAATGAGTGCTGTCTCCATGTAAAGTGGGTTTAATTCCTCTGAAGGAGCAATCGGGGGAGGAGAAGGAGAATCTGGAGGAGGTTCTGACTCCCCAGAATAAAAAACACTGTCCCCATAACGAGAAACCCCGCATGAATCACCAGCGCTGACCTTTATACAGCGATAAACAAACCGGGCTGATCTTTCAGAGCGGGGCGGCGCTGATTGATGGGCGGAATGTTGTTCAAACCACAGCCTGAAAATAAAAAAGTACCGAACGGCTTCTTGGGCTCACACGAGGGTCCGCTTTGGGGTTCTACTTTAAGGGCCCGGTTCTGAGGAGACGTGCGGGAGTGAAGAACGTTTTAAAGTTTAAAAATCTTCACAGAACATAAAGATTCCAGTCATTTCTTTAAGCCCTGCCAGAGTCGGTCCACTCCTCAGACTATGTTATTGCAGTTATTTGGAGTGTAAACAGTGAGATATAAGACGTTCACAGATTTCATTACATTTATTTTCAGTTCTAAACAAGCGAGCGCATGAACCGGAATACATATCATCTCTGCTCAAACAAAAACAAACACCTTCATACAGTAACTTTACAGCAGAGAACAAAAACATCTTCAGTGTACGTCTATGGAACCAGAATGTCTTCCAAGCTAATTTGCAGCATTTCTATTGGTCCATTCTTCCTGACTTTCAAATCCTTTCGTTAATTCTTCTTTGATAATTTATTATGATTATATAAGATAATTGCATTTTTCCTTTGAAAACACAGACTTTATCATATACCACATTATTGGGGAGCTTATCTTTGATTCACATACATTATTAAAGCCCAATATACTAAAATTACTAATACTTTATTAGTACTGTTAATATTACTAACAACAATACTACACTGATCTAGCACCACAACTGCTACTACTGCTACTACTAATACTATACTAATTTAATACTACTAGTGTTAATATTAAAACTGTGGAAACTACTATTAATAGTAATAATACTACTTCTACTAATGCTACACTGATCTGATGCTGCCGCTGCTACTAAAATGACTAATACTATGATTGGTAGTACTAATACTATGCTAATTTAATACTACTAATGCTGATATTAACTACTAATACTATCATTAATAGCAACAACACTGCTAACACTGATACTGCACTAATCTAACATTACTACTCCTACTGCTAAAACCCTAACGTACTATTACTATTATTCATATTGTTAATAATAATGATAATAATAATAATAATAATAATAATAATAATAATAATACTGTTTATAATAACTGTGGGTATATGACTTTCTGAAGTTTTGTAACGTATGATTCAATCATATTTTCAGTCACATATATTTAGAAATTAATAGCACAAAATAATAAAGTTAACACATTTTAATTTAGCCCTGTATAAGCAGCTTTATAGGCTTATTCCAGGTGTTATAAAGTATAATGTATGCTAATTGATGCTTTATAAACACACTTATTATAAACACTGGATTCAGATCAGCCGCTGCACACTGGGGCAGATATGATTCAGAAACTTCAGGTTTGTTCTCTGCAAAGCGCTGAAACCTTTATTTTTAAGAGTTTTGTGTTTCACTACAGCGACAGCGTGACTTTCCCTTCAACTCTGAAACTAGAAAAAAAAGAAGAAGCACCAGGAAACCGTCTAAAGGTTGCCAAAGCAGGTGGGCTTCCATTATGAATGCACCCTGGCGCTTCAGTCAAACCTTCACTTACAGCTGTAAAAATTGATAACATGTTTACAGAAGGAAAAAAAGCTTCATAGCTCTTTGAGTGCCGCCATTAAGCAAATCAAAAAAATATTATGAAAAGACGTCTCCAGCACACCTCTGAAACGAGAGGGAAGAGAAACATAAAGAGAAATTACAAACTGCACAGACTGAGCGGAGAGAAAGAGCCTCTCAAAACCTCAAAGCCTGCAGTTTATCAGCTCATACAACCTGGAACGGCGAGCGGAGATAACTCAGCACACACGCCGCCTCAGCCTGTTCAGCCCCGAGTGGACCGGCCGCCGCCGCGCCACCAACAGGAGCTAACTTCATTCTTCACACTATCACCAGAGAGCGGGGGGCGCGCTGGAGGACCACCGGCTCTCACAGGGAAGAGCCGTCCGACTGACTACCGCTGCTAATATCACCACTGCTGTTACTCTCACACCTACTAGTACTGCTACTAGTACTGCTACTAGTACTGCTACTGCTAATATCACCACTGCTGTTACTCTCACACCTACTAGTACTGCTACTGCTACTACTACTACTATTACTCCTACACCTACTAGTACTACCACTGTTACTACTAACACTACTGCTGCTAATATTACTACTACTGTTACTCTCACACCTACTAGTACTGCTACTAGTACTACCACTGTTACTACTAACACTACTGCTGCTAATATTACTACTACTGTTACTCCTACACCTAGTAGTACTGCTACTAGTACTGCTACTACTACTACTACTACTACTACTACTGCTAATATCACCACTGCTGTTACTCCTACACCTGCTGCTTCTATTATTACTACTGTTACTCAGACTACTACCACTACTGCTGCTAGTATTACTGATACTGTTGCTCTTGCACCTCCTACTGCTGCAACTACTATAACTACTACTGTTATTACTGACTGTTACTTCTAGTATCACAGCTACTACTACGCTCCCTACTGTTACTGTTATATCGCTATTACGTTAACTGTTATTACTATGAGCAATGTTGCTACTACTACTACGGTTACTGCTATTCCTGTGTCTGATACTCCTAATCCTACTGCTGTTATTACTACTACTGATACTACAATTTTTATTATTGCTACTACCATTACCACTGGTACTACACTACTACCAATACTAGTACTGCTGCTCTTGCTACTATTAGTATTTTTAATAGTTGCTATGCTAACTACTACAAGTATTACTGCTCGTCTGCTGCTGGTACTACTACTAGTGGTAACAAAACCTTCTAATCCTAATGTGACAGCTACTATTACTACTTCTACTGACACTGGTAATGTAACTACAATTACTAGTAGAGATAATAATAATAATAATAATAATAATAATAATAATAATAATAGCAGAAATAACCTGGAATTGTCTACAGAATGATTTTAATGTTTCTTTAAAAGAAGATCAGAAAATAGAAAAGCTTTGAATTTTAGGATTCCCATTAAAAGCTCGTTCGGGAAGCTTCCTTGTTTTCCGAGTGAGGTGAGGTGGACGGTGCGGTGTGTTTTCTGTCACTTGGCTGACGGAAGAGAATGCGGATGTGCCAAATGAACAGACTGGGATTGGGTCCGGCGACGACAGGTAGGCTGATTAGCTTGGACAGAACGGTCAGTTCAAGGATGGGCTAGAGGACTTTAACAGAGACAGAGACAGCCTTTAGTGGAAGTGATGCTTCCGCGCTGTCTCTCAGCAATTGATAGTTTCGGAGTCTGACTTCTGCAAAGGAGCTCTGAAAGGTGAAGTCTGGGATGGAAGGCTTAGAGATTAAACCTGAAGATTGAACGGTCATTCCAGCCTCAGTGCGGCACGACTGGATTTCTGCACAGGACATCACTGATCAAAGACTGGACACTGCAGCGGAGAACTTCCTTAACAATGTCCAGGGTGGAGGGGTCAGAGAGAGGAAGTCGATAGGAGTGGTTAACAGTGGGAATGGGCATCGGTTCAAAATCCAGATTGTTAAATGACAACTCTGGTCCTAAAATCAATAATAACATTATATTCAGTGGTGCTTTATAGATGCTTAATAAACTCCTAACAGAGATTCAGTAACACATCAACAACACGTCAGTGCAGTGTCAGCTGAATATACTGAAGTAAATATTCTGAAGATATTATTTACATTAAGTACTATTACATTACCTGAAGTAGACAGAGTGTTATTTCTATTAAACAAAACCTATTCTTACTCTACCCTAACCCAACTTCTAATCCTAACCCTGGGCCTAACCCGAACCCAACCTCTAATCCTAACCCTGGGCCTAACCCGAACCCAACCTCTAATCCTAACCCTGGGCCTAACCCGAACCCAACCTCTAATCCTAACCCTGGGCCTAACCCGAACCCAACTTCTAATCCTAACCCTGGGCCTAACCCGAACCCAACCTCTAATCCTAACCCTGGGCCTAACCCGAACCCAACCTCTAATCCTAACCCTGGGCCTAACCCGAACCCAACCTCTAATCCTAACCCTTGGTTTAATTCAGACTTCAACCCAAAACCGAATCCTAAACCTGGGCATAAATCCAAACTAAACCCAAAACCAAAATCTAAGACTAGGCTTAATCCTAACCCTTACGCTGATCCTAATCTAAAACCTAATCTCAAATTTAATCTAAAAGCTAATCCTAACCTTTATCCTGACCTTAATCCTATTAAAAAGTATTTTACCAAAATTTCAAAAAATTTTGGTGTTTATAGTGGTGGTGTTGATGGTGTTTACAGTGGTGATGGTGTTAACAGTGGTGGTGATGGTGTTTGTAGTGATGGTGTTTACAGTGGTGGTGATGGTGTTTACAGTGGTGGTGATGATGTATACAGTGGTGGTGATGGTGTTTACAATGGTGGTGATTGTGTTTACAGTGGTGGTGATGGTGTTGACAGTGGTGGTGATGGTGTTTGTAGTGATGGTGTTTACAGTGGTGGTGATGGTGTTTACAGTGGTGGTGATGATGTATACAATGGTGGTGATTGTGTTTACAATGGTGGTGATTGTGTTTACAGTGGTGGTGATGGTGTTGACAGTGGTGGTGATGGTGTTTGTAGTGATGGTGTTTACAGTGGTGGTGATGGTGTACAGTGGTGGTGATGGTGTTTACAGTGGTGGTGATGATGTTTACAGTAGTGGTGATGTTTACAGTGGTGGTGATGTTTACAGTGGTGGTGGTGGTGTTTACAGTGGTGGTGATGGTGTTTATAGTGGTGGTGATGGTGTTTACAGTGGTGGTGGTGTTTACAGTGGTGGTGATGGTGTTTACAGTGGTAGTGATGGTAACCAGGGGTCTCCATGTCTACAACACTAATCTACACACTGTATTTACTATGAAACCCACCAGTGAAGCTACACGTGTCTTCTGAGTTTATCTGGATGTTGATGGTAAAATGTGGAAGATCTGAAAATACTAGGTTTTCTTTGGGGACTATTTGAACCTCACAGCGTCCTGCATGTATCCCTCCACCATGAATGGAGTTTAAGACTGAGATCTTCTCTAAACTATCATAACCAGCGTCTCAGAATCAGACAGTGCATTTATAACCATGTAGTGTAAATTGTGACTCAGTGCGTTTCTCATCAAACCACTCTGAATGACTCTGTTCACATTTTTAAATATGTGAACTGTTTTTAAATTTTAGTGGAAGTCCCCTCCAACACCAGCAGTGTTAACATCACAGCGACGTGCAGCTTCTGGAACATCTTCAAACGCAATCAGACGGAGTTACTAGAACTGCTTTAATGAAGAATATCTAAAAATCTGAGCTCAATAATCCTAAAATATTCCACCAGCAGAATCAGTGATCAATATTACATACACTGACCAGCTTTCACAGAATCTGCTCCTCAGCTTCACGCTCATCAAAGCGCAGCCTAAAAGTTCTCTAACAATGCCAAGCACGATCATAAGGGCTCTGTCCAAGGTTCCTCACTCATCCGAGTCTTCATCTTTTCTTCTCTCTCTCTCTCTCTCTCTCCCTTCAGCGGCAGACGAGATCAGGGCCAGGTGAAGAGTGCCAGCAGAGACAGCTGTGATGGGGGTGAAGAGAGAGAGAGAGGGAGAGAGAAAGAGAGAGTGATCAAAGTGGAGCTGGACAGGCCGTAGGAGATGCTGGAGAAGATTAAATGGCTCTGACCAGATCAAGGTTTACTAAAGTAAGAACCGAATAAGTGGAGTCATGCATTCAGCTCGCAGAGAGAGAGAGAGAGAGAGAGAGAGAGAGAGAGAGAGAGAGAGAGAGAGAGAGAGAGAAAATGAGCAAGAAGAGAGGGAGAGAGAAAAAAGACAGAAAGAGAGAAAAAAGTAAAAGTAAAGAAAGAAAGAAAGAAAGAAAGAAGAAAGAGATGGAGAGAAGAAAGGAGAGAAAGAATTAAAAGTAAACAAAGTAGAGAGAGAAAACAAAGAAACAGAAAAAAATGAAAGTAAAGAAAGAAAGAAGAGAGAGAGAGAGGAAGAGACGGAGAAAGAGAGAGAGAGAGAGAGGAAGAGACGGAGAAAGAGAGAGAGAGAGAGAGGAAGAGACGGAGAAAGAAAGAGAGAGAGAGAGAGCGCTGACACTCAGCAGCTGGTTCAGGAGTGGTGTGGTTCTGGTCACGCTGAGCGTTTGATGAAGAGCCAGAAGTGGACACTGATCTGACTGACCTTCTGTCTCTCTGGGTCTGTCTGGACGGAGCGTATCTGATTAACTTCAACACCTCAGCCCCACCCATTCAGCCTACAGCAGTTTAGCCCCACCCATTCAGCCTACAGCAGTTTAGCCCCACCCATTCAGCCTACAGCAGTTTAGCCCCACCCATTCAGCCTACAACAGTTTAGCCCCACCCATTCAGCCTACAGCAGTTTAGCCCCACCCATTCAGCCTACAGCGGTTTAGCCCCACCCATTCAGCCTACAGCGGTTTAGCCCCACCCATTCAGCCTACAGCGGTTTAGCCCCACCCATTCAGCCTACAGCGGTTTAGCCCCACCCATTCAGTCTACAGCAGTTTAGCCCCACCCATTCAGCCTACAGCAGTTTAGCCCCACCCATTCAGCCTACAGCAGTTTAGCCCCACCCATTCAGCCTACAGCAGTTTAGCTCCACCCATTCAGCCTACAGCGGTTTAGCCCCACCCATTCAGCCTACAGCGGTTTAGCCCCACCCATTCAGCCTACAGCAGTTTAGCCCCACCCATTCAGCCTACAGCAGTTTAGCCCCACCCATTCAGCCTACAGCGGTTTAGCCCCACCCATTCAGCCTACAGCGGTTTAGCCCCACCCATTCAGCCTACAGCAGTTTAGCCCCACCCATTCAGCCTACAGCAGTTTAGCCCCACCCATTCAGCCTATAGCGGTTTAGCCCCACCCATTCAGCCTACAGCGGTTTAGCCCCACCCATTCAGCCTACAGCAGTTTAGCCCCACCCATTCAGCCTACAGCAGTTTAGCCCCACCCATTCAGCCTACAGCAGTTTAGCCCCACCCATTCAGCCTACAGCGGTTTAGCCCCACCCATTCAGCCTACAGCGGTTTAGCCCCACCCATTCAGCCTACAGCGGTTTAGCCCCACCCATTCAGCCTACAGCAGTTTAGCCCCACCCATTCAGCCTACAGCAGTTTAGCCCCACCCATTCAGCGTACAGCAGTTTAGCTCCACCAATTCAGCGTACAGCAGTTTAGCTCCACCCATTCAGTCTACAGTGGTTTAGCTCCACCCATTCAGTCTACAGTGGTTTAGCCCCACCCATTCAGCCTACAGCGGTTTAGCCCCACCCATTCAGCCTACAGCGGTTTAGCCCCACCCCTTCAGCCTACAGCGGTTTAGCCCCACCCCTTCAGCCTACAGCAGTTTAGCCCCACCCATTCAGCCTACAGCAGTTTAGCCCCACCCATTCAGCCTACAGCGGTTTAGCCCCACCCATTCAGCCTACAGCGGTTTAGCCCCACCCATTCAGCCTACAGCGGTTTAGCCCCACCCATTCAGCCTACAGCAGTTTAGCTCCACCCATTCAGTCTACAGTGGTTTAGCTCCACCCATTCAGTCTACAGTGGTTTAGCCCCACCCATTCAGTCTACAGTGGTTTAGCCCCACCCATTCAGTCTACAGTGGTTTAGCCCCACCCATTCAGTCTACAGTGGTTTAGCCTGACTGTAATGTTATTGGAGGAGAGGGTGAAAAGTGAATACACCTGCCTGCAGATTATTGCTTTTGTTTTTTTTTAAAAGGCCAATCAAAACCGAGCTCATTTGCATATTTGAGTGTTGAAGGCACAGAGAGAACAGTGGCGTGTGTAGGAGACGGGGGGAGGGTGGAAAATGCTCATATAGATATACATACTATGTTCTTGCTCCATAAACCCACAGTAACGTTCCGAGTGCTCCGGGGAAAATAAATAAATAAATAAATAAATAAATAAATAAACAAATAAATAAACAAACACAGGAAATTGCGGCGCGGACCCCGTAAAGGCCACGTCCTGCAGGCTGTTTGTCTGAGTCCAGCCGTCCGGAGAGAGTGTGTTCTCTAAACGCTGCTCAGGGGCTGTGTGTCGTGTCTGATGTGCGTGTCGTGTCTGATGTGCGTGTCGTGTCTGATGTGTGTGTCGTGTCTGATGTGCGTGCTCCGCTGATTAGCGCAGGTTCAGGTTGCGGATGCAGGACCAGTCCACCCTACAGCAGGAATACAGTGGTGTTACTGGAGGGCAGGAGCAGCAGACAGGTGGCCTATTTCTCTTTCGCTCTGCTTCACCAACATGACAGCACATAGCGGAGGGCACAGCCTGGACCTCGGCGCACTTCCATCGCCGTCCGTCTGAGAGGAGGACACAGTGGACGGTGCCGGGGGAAAACAGGGGACTTCACAGATACTCCAGTTTCTCTCTGACTTCACAGGGAGGTTCAGAATCAGTGCAGCGGTTCTCTGACCCGGTGTAGACCATGGAGCAGACTGTAGAGGAACTGACCTGCAGGCACGGAATCTACAAGGTCAGAAGCCAGAAACTAGCCAAATACTGATCCTACTGTTAGCATTACCTGAGATGTGTACTATATATCCTAAACTAATATATATATATACACTACAGATTATAGAATATCTCCAGAAATGAAGGTATTAATGAGTAGTTTGTGCTGCAGTTTCTCATTAGGTTGAATGTATAACTCTAAATGTAGGTATTGTATATAAACTGAGTTACAGTTTCTCATTAGGTTGAGTGTATAACTCTAAATGTAGGTATTGTATATAAACTGAGTTACAGTTTCTCATTAGGTTGAATGTATAACTCTAAATGTAGGTATTGTATATAAACTGAGTTACAGTTTCTCATTAGGTTGAATGTATAACTCTAAATGTAGGTATCGTGTATAAACTGAGTTACAGTTTCTCATTTGGTTGAATGTATAACTCTAAATGTAGATATTGTATATAAACTGAGTTACAGTTTCTCATTAGGTTGAATGTATAACTCTAAATGTAGGTATTGTATATAAACTGAGTTACAGTTTCTCATTAGGTTGAGTGTATAACTCTAAATGTAGGTATTGTATATAAACTGAGTTACAGTTTCTCATTAGGTTGAATGTATAACTCTAAATGTAGGTATTGTATATAAACTGAGTTACAGTTTCTCATTAGGTTGAATGTATAACTCTAAATGTAGGTATTGTATATAAACTGAGTTACAGTTTCTCATTAAGTTGAGTGTATAACTCTAAATGTAGGTATTGTATATAAACTGAGTTACAGTTTCTCATTAGGTTGAATGTATAACTCTAAATGTAGGTATTGTATATAAACTGAGTTACAGTTTCTCATTAGGTTGAGTGTATAACTCTAAATGTAGGTATTGTATATAAACTGAGTTACAGTTTCTCATTAGGTTGAATGTATAACTCTAAATGTAGGTATTGTATATAAACTGAGTTACAGTTTCTCATTAGGTTGAGTGTATAACTCTAAATGTAGATATTGCATATAAACTGAGTTACCGTTTCTCATTAGGTTGAATGTATAACTCTAAATGTAGGTATTGTGTATAAACTGAGTTACAGTTTCTCATTTGGTTGAATGTATAACTCTAAATGTAGGTATTGTATAGAAACTGAGTTACAGTTTCTCATTAGGTGGAATATATACCTCTAAATGTAGATATTGCATATAAACTGAGTTACCGTTTCTCATTAGGTTGAATGTATAACTCTAAATGTAGGTATTGTGTATAAACTGAGTTACAGTTTCTCATTTGGTTGAATGTATAACTCTAAATGTAGGTATTGTATATAAACGGAGTTACAGTTTCTCATTAGGTTGAATGTATAACTCTAAATATAGGTATTGTTTATAAACTGAGTTACAGTTTCTCATTAGGTTGAATGTATAACTCTAAATGTAGGTATTGTATATAAACTGAGTTACAGTTTCTCATTAGGTTGAATGTATAACTCTAAATGTAGGTATTGTATATAAACTGAGTTACAGTTTCTCATTAGGTTGAATGTATAACTCTAAATGTAGGTATTGTATATAAACTGAGTTACAGTTTCTCATTAGGTTGAATGTATAACTCTAAATGTAGGTATTGTATATAAACTGAGTTACAGTTTCTCATTAGGTTGAATGTATAACTCTAAATGTAGGTATTGTATATAAACTGAGTTACAGTTTCTCATTAGGTTGAATGTATAACTCTAAATGTAGGTATTGTATATAAACTGAGTTACAGTTTCTAATTAGGTTGAATGTATAACTCTAAATGTAGGTATTGTATATGAACTGAGTTACAGTTTCTCATTAGGTTGAATGTATAACTCTAAATGTAGGTATTGTATATGAACTGAGTTACAGTTTCTCATTAGGTTGAATGTATAACTCTAAATGTAGGTATTGTATATAAACTGAGTTCAGTAATTTATTTAACTGAGCTTTAAAGAAACTGTGATCCATTAACTGAAGTCTTTGTGTTTTAAAGCCTCTCGTAACCGAAGCTCGCCGCCTCCAGGGGTTCATGTTAAGTTGTTAATGTTCAGCTGCTGAGAAGCTCATCCTGCGAGAGTCTTTAAGGGAGAGAGGTCTTCAGCGTTACGAGTGCAGCGAGATAGCAGAGTTTAATACATCCTGAAGCCACGTCAGTCCGTCAGGGCTAATGCCTGTAAACCGAGATGGATGTGTCAGCGTGCTTTGCTCTTTGGTTTACTGTTGTTGTCGGATTCCATTTGTGTATCTCACAAGAAAACAGGAGCTCTGTCCTCCACTGCTTTCCTTAGTTTACTTCAAAAAAGAATAAATTATTAAATAATTTAAAATGTAGTTAGAATAAAAAGAGGGAACCAAACTGAGACTCAACATCAAGATTGATTTCAGTTATCAACATGTTTACTTTAAAAAATAATACTATAATATATATGATATACATATTCATACTGACAGACTGTAATACACTACAGGAAGCGTAGGGGGCGACGGTGGTTCTGACAGACTGTAATACACAACAGGAAGGGTAGGGGGCGACGGTGGTTCTCTCTGCTCAGTGTTTATGTTGGGATAATTGGATACTGCAGTAAGCGTAATGTACTTGGATGGTATTTTGGAAAATAATATAAGTTTGGTGGGAGACCAGACTGAACAGTGGAAGATCAGACTGAGTTCTGGAGATTGGACTGAACTGTGGGAGATCAGACTGAGTTTCAGGAGAGTTGGTGACCCTGATTAAAGTGTGTAAGACGAGGACAGGACAGTGACTGTCCCCTCACTGGAGTAAAATCCAGAGGCAGAAGTCCGGCGCTGTGGAGTTCTGAGAAGGGAAGCGTGTGAGGGGTTGCCAGGTTGTTGCTGGAAGGACTAAATAAACTGAGCTGCCACATTTCTGAGAGTGATTTTTCCAAATATTACCCAACAGTGGTCGTCACACTGAAGACTTTCCAGAGAGAGTCTGGCAGCGGCCGCCCGTGCTTGGCGGTTCGACCAGTGAGTCTAATTAAAATACAGAACATCCTCATTTGGAGCTCTTGCTTGTTAGAACCTTCTAAAGCTGAGGATTCTGTTACCTAACAGGAGAACCTGCTTCTGCCTGCTAATCTATAAAGTGCTCACCAAACTTCGCTCTGGATGACTCGATGACTCAGAGTGACTCAAATTAAACAGGTAACTGCTGTGAGGTGGGCTTACAGTCAGAGATGTTCCTCTGTGGGTTCAGGTGCTGGTGAGAAGACGAGCGGCCGCAAGCAGTTTACCTGTCACTACTGAAAACAGATTACTGATATTCACCTGCCTGAGTGCTGATATAAACAGTATGGAGCTGGATTATATACCTACAGATACACTACTTAGCCAGAAGTATGTGGACGTCCGACTATCACACTGTGTCGGCTATCCTATTCCAAAATCATGAACATTAATATTTAATAATGATAACTAGTTTACTGCTTACAGTCTCAACTTATCTGGGAAGCTTTCCACAAGACATTACAGTGTATCAATTTGTGTCCACTCCAGAATCCAGTGGTGGAACTTTCAACCACTCCAGAATCCAGTGGTGGAACTTTCAACCACTCCAGAATCCAGCACTCAAGGTTTAAACCACTCCAGAGTCCAGTGCTGGAGCTTTACACCACTCCAGAGTCCAGTGCTGGAGCTTTACACCACTCCAGAACCCAGTGCTGGAGCTTTACACCACTCCAGAGTCCAGTACTCAAGGTTTAAACCACTCCAGAGTCCAGTGGTGGAGCTTTACACCTCCAGCTGATGCTTGGCATTGTATATAGTGATCTCTGACTTGTGTGCAGCTGCTCAGGCTGGAAATCCATTTCATAAACCTTCACAGTTTTTGTGCTGAAGTTGGTTCTAGAGGCAGTTTGGTCCCTTTTTTACAGCCTGCAGTACTCGGTGGTCCCGCTCTGTGGTCCGCTTCTACTTAGCTGAGCTGTTGTTGATCCTTCATGCTTCCATAATAATAATAGTATCAGGGAAATTTCACAAGTTGACTAGTGGTAAAGGTTCAGTACCAGGTTTAAAGAGACTGAGCTCTTCAGTACGACCCCTGGTCTGTGGAGGCTGCATGTCTAGAAACACCTGAACACAGTGATTAGGATGGGTGTCTTCATACTTTTGGCCAAATAGTGTTTAAATTGTCATTGCAGTGGGAAAAGTAGGAGTAAGCTAGTGTGTATTTGTCGAGTCTGTGTGTTTCACTGCACACGCATCAGAAAATACAGGCGGCTGTTCTATTGGCTAACACTGGCAGATCGAATTAGCCAATTAATAGTCAAACGAGGCCAAAATATAGAGCCACCTTTCATCTCAGGCAGCGAACCGGCTCATTCAGAGCACAAATAGTCTAATTACTCCACACGTATATCTGTCTGCTCAGTCGGTTAAATGACGGCGGTCT
This sequence comes from Megaleporinus macrocephalus, assembly GCA_021613375.1. Taxonomy (NCBI): domain Eukaryota; kingdom Metazoa; phylum Chordata; class Actinopteri; order Characiformes; family Anostomidae; genus Megaleporinus; species Megaleporinus macrocephalus. Next base: position 47,055,817 of record CM038713.1, on the reverse strand, counting down.
GAAATAATAAAGAGTTTTTTTCAGCTATTATTACAGTTTTTTTCTTCACCAGTAAAAAAGAACAAGCGTGACCTTTAATTTACCCTAAACTGAAAGAAAAAGAAAAAAAATCATTATTTAACTGCAGGAAGCGTTTTAAGTCATTTTTAGAACACATCCTGCATCATTTTGTAAATAACCGCTGAGCGGATAACATCTGCAGCAGGACTCTTCAGAAGACGTGTTTGTGCAACAATGACCTCGAGCGAGTGAACGTTTGTGAGATGAGCGACACATAAATGGGTAGCTTGGCAACAGACGAACCCCGGGCAGCATAAATTCAATTTTGCAAGGGAAATGAGATATTCCCATTTATTCTAATTACCATGTCAGTCCCTCAATCCCTCCATCCATCCCTCCATCCATCCATCCATCCCTCCATCCCTCCATCCATCCATCCATCCATCCATCCGCTCCCGTCTCCGCTTCCGCCTTCCTGGCGCGGATGGGAACGCGGCCTAAAGCCTGCGGCGAGGAAGCTGCGACTTCTCTACATACGTGTGATTGATTTTGCGATCTTGTCAGTTCGCGCTCGTTGTCATGCGTGGATACGGCTGTGCGCTGCAGCTCCGGCGCAGGGCTGAATGGCGTATGATTGGCTATTGATGCGCGTGATAATGCCGCATTATAGAAATGTAACCGTCTCGGGTGCGTGTTTGCGGTAAGCCCCGGCGTCGCCTCCGCAGTGCCGCCTCGCGAGATAAAAACAACTCATTGTTTTCCTTTAATCTCGGAGCGTTTGATCGAACCACATCAAACTGATTTTCAATGGCTAACTGAACCGTCCCTTTCATTTCAGAGCGGCTGGAATGCGTCTGCTCGAGGAGAGGAGGAGAAAGCGGCGGGACGAGGGCAAAAGCTGAAAGGGACGCCGCGTCTTCGGTGCCACGGTGGACGTCAATGGAGAGTTGATTTAAGGAAGGCTGCGGCCCGATTTTAGAAAATTGCTCATGAGGACACTTAGCACTCGCTCTGAGAGCGTCTGATGTGAGTCGGCACTTTAGATCAGAACAAGATCCTTTAAACCTAATACGTGAACCGTTTCAGCAAATTAGCTCAAACTGCACACTGAACAATGAAGACCTTTCATAAGAACTAGTTCTGATCCACTTAATACTAACCCTAACCCTAATCCACTTAACCCTAACCCTAACCCTAATCCACTTAATACTAACCCTAACCCTAATCCACTTAATACTAACCCTAACCCTAATCCACTTAACCCTAACCCTAACCCTAATCCACTTAATACTAACCCTAACACTAATCCACTTAATACTAACCCTAACCCTAATCCACTTAATACTAACCCTAACCCTAATCCACTTAATACTAACCCTAACCCTAATCCACTTAACCCTAACCCTAACCCTAATCCACATAATACTAACCCTAACACTAATCCACTTAATACTAACCCTAACCCTAATCCACTTAACCCTAACCCTAACCCTAATCCACTTAATACTAACCCTAACCCTAATCCACTTAATACTAACCCTAACACTAATCCACTTAACCCTAACCCTAACCCTAACCCTAATCCACTTAATACTAACCCTAACCCTAATCCACTTAATACTAACCCTAACCCTAATCCACTTAATACTAACCCTAACCCTAATCCACTTAACCCTAACCCTAACCCTAATCCACTTAATACTAACCCTAACACTAATCCACTTAATACTAACCCTAACCCTAATCCACTTAATACTAACCCTAACCCTAATCCACTTAATACTAACCCTAACCCTAATCCACTTAATACTAACCCTAACCCTAACCCTAACCCTAATCCACTTAATACTAACCCTAACCCTAATCCACTTAATACTAACCCTAACCCTAATCCACTTAATACTAACCCTAACCCTAACCCTAACCCTAATCCACTTAATACTAACCCTAACCCTAATCCACTTAATACTAACCCTAACCCTAATCCACTTAATACTAACCCTAACCCTAACCCTAATCCACTTAATACTAACCCTAACCCTAATCCACTTAATACTAACCCTAACCCTAATCCACTTAATACTAACCCTAACCCTGATCCACTTAATACTAACCCTAACCCTAACCCTAACCCTAATCCACTTAATACTAACCCTAACCCTAACCCTAATCCACTTAATACTAACCCTAACCCTAATCCACTTAATACTAACCCTAACCCTAATCCACTTAATACTAACCCTAACCCTAATCCACTTAATACTAATACTAATATACTAAACACACAAAGTCATCACCTAAACTTAAACCTAACGCTAACCCTAAACCTAACCCAAACTCCTAGATCTACACTAAACCTAATCCCAACCTAACTCCTACATTTACACTAACTCCTACATCTACACTAACTCCTACATCTACACTAAACACTAACTCCTACATTTACACTAAACCCTAACCCCTACATTTACACTAAACCCTAACCCCTACATTTACACTAAACACTAACTCCTACATTTACACTAAACACTAAGTCCTACATTAACACTAAACCCTAACTCCTACATTTACACTAAACCCTAACCCCTACATTTACACTAAACCCTAACCTCTACATTCACACTAAACACTAACTCCTACATTTACACTAAACCCTAACCCCTACATTTACACTAAACCCTAACCTCTACATTTACACTAAACACTAACCCCTACATTTACACTAAACACTAACTCCTACATTTACACTAAACACTAACCTCTACATTTACACTAAACACTAACTCCTACATTTACACTAAACACTAACTCCTACATTTACACTAAACCCTAACTCCTACACTTACTCTAAACACTAACTCCTACATCTACACTAACTCCTACATTTACACTAAACCCTAACTCCTACATCTACACTAAACACTAACTCCTACATTTACACTAAACCCTAACCCCTACATTTACACTAAACACTAACTCCTACATTTACACTAAACCCTAACTCCTACACTTACTCTAAACACTAACTCCTACATCTACACTAACTCCTACATTTACACTAAACCCTAACTCCTACATTTACACTAAACACTAACCCTTACATTTACATTAAACACTAACCCCTACATTTACACTAAACACTAACCCCTACATTTACACTAAACACTAACTCCTACATTTACACTAAACCCTAACTCCTTCATTTACACTAAACACTAACCCCTACATTTACACTAAACACTAACTCCTACATTTACACTGAACCCTAACCCCAACATTTACACTAAACACTAACTCCTACATTTACACTAAACACTAACTCCTACATTTACACTAAACACTAACTCCTACATTTACACTATACACTAACTCCTACACTTACACTGAACCCTAACTCCTACATTTACACTAAACACTAACTCCTACACTTACACTATACACTAACTCCTACATTTACACTATACACTAACTCCTACACTTACACTATACACTAACTCCTACACTTACACTATACACTAACTCCTACATTTACACTAAACACTAACCCCTACATTTACACTAAACACTAACTCCTACACTTACACTATACACTAACTCCTTCATTTACACTAAACACTAACCCCTACATTTACACTAAACACTAACTCCTACATTTACACTAAACATTAACTCCTACATTTACACTAAACACTAACTCCTACACTTACACTATACACTAACTCCTACACTTACACTGAACCCTAACTCCTACATTTACACTAAACACTAACTCCTACACTTACACTATACACTAACTCCTACATTTACACTAAACACTAACTCCTACATTTACACTGAACCCTAACTCCTACATTTACACTAAACACTAACTCCTACACTTACACTATACACTAACTCCTACATTTACACTAAACCCTAACTCCTACATTTACACTAAACACTAACTCCTACACTTACACTATACACTAACTCCTACATTTACACTAAACACTAACTCCTACATTTACACTGAACCCTTACTCCTACATTTACACTAAACACTAACCCTTACATTTACACTAAACACTAAACCCTACATTTACACTAAACACTAACCCCTAAATTTACACTAAACACTAACTCCTACATTTACACTAAACCCTAACTCCTTCATTTACACTAAACACTAACCCCTACATTTACACTAAACACTAACTCCTACATTTACACTAAACACTAACTCCTACATTTACACTAAACACTAACTCCTACACTTACACTATACACTAACTCCTACATTTACACTAAACCCTAACTCCTACATTTACACTAAACACTAACTCCTACATTTACACTAAACACTAACCCCTACATTTACACTAAACACTAACTCCTACACTTACACTGAACCCTAACTCCTACATTTACACTAAACCCTAACTCTTACATTTACACTAAACACTAACTCCTACATTTACACTAAACCCTAACTCCTACATTTACACTAAACACTAACTCCTACATTTACACTAAACCCTAACTCCTACATTTACACTAAACACTAACTCCTACATTTACACTAAACCCTAACTCCTACATTCACACTAAACACTAACTCCTACATTTACACTAAACCCTAACTCCTACATTCACACTAAACACTAACTCCTACATTTACACTAAACCCTAACTCCTACATTTACACTAAACCCTAACTCCTACATTTACACTAAACACTAACTCCTACATTTACACTAAACCCTAACTCTTACATTTACACTAAACACTAACTCCTACATTTACACTAAACACTAACTCCTACATTTACACTAAACACTAACTCCTACATTTACACTAAACCCTAACTCCTACATTTACACTAAACACTAACTCCTACATTTACACTAAACCCTAACCCCTACATTTACACTAAACCCTAACTCCTACATTTACACTAAAAACTAACCCCTATATTTACACTAAACACTAACTCCTACATTTACACTAAACCCTAACCCCTACATTTACACTAAACCCTAACTCCTACATTTACACTAAAAACTAACCCCTACATTTACAATAAACCCTAACTCTTACATTTACACTAAACACTAACTCCTACATTTTACACTAAACCCTAACGTCCTACATTTACACTAAAAACTAACCCCTATATTTACACTAAACACTAACTCCTACATTTACACTAAACACTAACTCCTACATTTACACTAAAAACTAACTCCTACACTTACACTATACACTAACTCCTACATTTACACTAAACACTAACTCCTACATTTACACTAAACACTAACTCCTACATTTACAATAAACACTAACCCCTACATTTACACTAAACACTAACTCCTACACTTACACTAAACCCTAACTCCTACATTTACACTAAACCCTAACTCCTACATCTACACTAAACACTAACTCCTACATTTACACTAAACACTAACTCCTACATCTACACTAAACACTAACTCCTACATTTATACTAAACCCTAACTCCTACATTTACACTAAACCCTAACTCTTACATTTACACTAAACACTAACTCCTACATCTACACTAAACCCTAACTCCTACATTTACACTAAACCCTAACTCCTATATTTACACTAAACACTAACTCCTACACTTACACTATACACTAACTCCTACATTTACACTAAACACTAACTCCTACACTTACACTAAACACTAACTCCTACATTTACACTAAACACTAACTCCTACATTTACACTAAACACTAACCCCTACATTTACACTAAACACTAACTCCTACACTTACACTAAACCCTAACTCCTACATTTACACTAAACACTAACTCCTACATTTACACTAAACCCTAACTCCTACATTTACACTAAACACTAACTCCTACACTTACACTATACACTAACTCCTACATTTACACTAAACACTAACTCCTACATTTACACTAACTCCTACATTTACACTAAACACTAACCCCTACATTTACACTAAACCCTAAGTCTTACATTTACACTAAACCCTAACTCCTACATTTACACTAAACACTAACTCCTACATTTACACTAAACACTAACTCCTACATTTACACTAAACACTAACTCCTACACTTACACTATACACTAACTCCTACATTTACACTAAACACTAACTCCTACATTTACACTAAACCCTAACTCTTACATTTACACTAAACACTAACTCCTACATTTACACTAAACCCTAACTCCTACATTTACACTAAACACTAACTCCTACATTTACACTAAACCCAAACTCCTACATTTACACTAAACACTAACTCCTACATTTACACTAAACCCTAACTCCTACATTCACACTAAACACTAACTCCTACATTTACACTACACCCTAACTCCTACATTTACACTAAACACTAACTCCTACATTTACACTAAACCCTAACTCCTACATTACACTAAACACTAACTCCTACATTTACACTAAACCCTAACTCTTACATTTACACTAAACACTAACTCCTACATTTACACTAAACCCTAACTCCTACATTTACACTAAACACTAACTCCTACATTTACACTAAACCCTAACTCCTACATTTACACTAAACACTAACTCCTACATTTACACTAAACCCTAACCCCTACATTTACACTAAACCCTAACTCCTACATTTACACTAAAAACTAACCCTACATTTACACTAAACACTAACTCCTACATTTACACTAAACCCTAACTCCTACATTTACACTAAACCCTAACTCCTACATTTACACTAAAAACTAACCCCTACATTTACAATAAACCCTAACTCTTACATTTACACTAAACACTAACTCCTACATTTACACTAAACCCTAACTCCTACATTTACACTAAAAACTAACCCCTATATTTACACTAAACACTAACTCCTACATTTACACTAAACACTAACTCCTACATTTACACTAAACACTAACTCCTACGCTTACACTATACACTAACTCCTACATTTACACTAAACACTAACTCCTACATTTACACTAAACACTAACTCCTACATTTACACTAAACACTAACCCCTACATTTACACTAAACACTAACTCCTACACTTACACTAAACCCTAACTCCTACATTTACACTAAACCCTAACTCCTACATCTACACTAAACACTAACTCCTACATTTACACTAAACACTAACTCCTACATCTACACTAAACACTAACTCCTACATTTATACTAAACCCTAACTCCTACATTTACACTAAACCCTAACTCTTACATTTACACTAAACACTAACTCCTACATCTACACTAAACCCTAACTCCTACATTTACACTAAACCCTAACTCCTATATTTACACTAAACACTAACTCCTACACTTACACTATACACTAACTCCTACATTTACACTAAACACTAACTCCTACACTTACACTATACACTAACTCCTACATTTACACTAAACACTAACTCCTACATTTACACTAAACACTAACTCCTACATTTACACTAAACACTAACCCCTACATTTACACTAAACACTAACTCCTACACTTACACTAAACCCTAACTCCTACATTTACACTAAACACTAACTCCTACATTTACACTAAACCCTAACTCCTACATTTACACTAAACACTAACTCCTACACTTACACTATACACTAACTCCTACATTTACACTAAACACTAACTCCTACATTTACACTAACTCCTACATTTACACTAAACACTAACCCCTACATTTACACTAAACCCTAACTCTTACATTTACACTAAACCCTAACTCCTACATTTACACTAAACACTAACTCCTACATTTACACTAAACCCTAACTCCTACATTTACACTAAACACTAACTCCTACACATACACTATACACTAACTCCTACATTTACACTAAACACTAACTCCTACATTTACACTAACTCCTACATTTACACTAAACACTAACCCCTACATTTACACTAAACCCTAACTCTTACATTTACACTAAACACTAACTCCTACATTTACACTAAACACTAACTCCTACATTTACACTAAACACTAACCCCTACATTTACACTAAACACTAACTCCTACACTTACACTAAACCCTAACTCCTACATTTACACTAAACACTAACTCCTACATTTACACTAAACCCTAACTCCTACATTTACACTAAACACTAACTCCTACACTTACACTATACACTAACTCCTACATTTACACTAAACACTAACTCCTACATTTACACTAACTCCTACATGTACACTAAACCCTAACTCCTACATCTACACTAAACACTAACTCCTACATTTACAATAAACCCTAACTCCTACATCTACACTAAACACTAACTCCTACATTTACACTAAACTCTAACCCCTACATTTACACTAAACACTAACCCCTACATTTACACTAAACACTAACTCCTACATTTACACTAAACACTAACTCCTACATTTACACTAAACACTAACTCCTACATTTACACTAAACACTAACCCCTACATTTACACTAAACACTAACTCCTACATTTACACTAAACCCTAACTCCTACATTTACACTAAACCCTAACCCTTACATTTACACTATACACTAACTCCTACATTTACACTAAACACTAACCCCTACATTTACACTATACACTAACTCCTACATCTACACTAAACACTAACTCCTACATTTATACTAAACCCTAACTCCTACATTTACACTAAACACTAACTCCTACATTTACACTAAACCCTAACTCCTACATTTACACTAAACCCTAACCCTTACATTTACACTATACACTAACTCCTACATTTACACTAAACACTAACCCCTACATTTACACTAAACCCTGTGTTCAGTCTGAGTAATGAGTGTTTGAGTCCTGCTGGTGAATCTTTGTCTAACGCTTCCACAGCTTTACTCTAACACTCTCCTGAACGTTTCTGTGTTCTGATTAAATCTGCTGATGTTTAATATTTGCTCTGTTCAGATCAGCTTTCTAGTCGTGTACTAGAGTTTTTGAGTTCTGCTTAAACTGAGCTAATATTAATCTCAATAATGTAAACATCATTAGACTAACGGGTCACTCGCAGCTAAGGTCAGCAGATGTATTGTGTGTGAGTGCAGTGAGTGAATGAGAGAAAATTGAAATGAGTGCTCACAATATCACTCCGACACATCACCTGTCATTACTGTTATTATTGGGTCGGCGCTGTGTGGACCTACATCAGCCTTGATCAGTCAGCAGCATTCAAACCGCACGACTAACCGGCACATGGGCTGCGCTGCGTCGTTTGGGAGATGTTTCGGCCTAAAGCCGGCGTTTAGCGCGTCGTTGTGTTGCGCTGTTCTGTCGGGCAGCATTATTCCCCTCAGCTGTATCAGCAGGAGCTCACCTTTTCATATCACTCCACATTCTCCACACTACAGCACCCCTACGCCAGAGCACCATTAGGAATCCCTGTGGTGCCAAACTAATCCTGCCTGCTAGCCTAGCCGCTGAGGTATAGGCTAATAAATACAAGCAAGCTAGCAATAGAGCAGCTCCTAGCACCTCTCTCTCAGGTTCTCCTCATTCAGCACTCAGATGAACACCTGAGACAGTTCTACCCTTTCAGGCAGAGAAGAGGGGGTAACCGAGGGAGGACGGAGAGATAGTCGGGTAGCTTTTGTCTTATTGTTCTCCAGATCTGACGAGTCTTTGGGAGGCGTGAGTGATCCGTTCTCTCCGCTGTGATGGAGATACTGTAGGAGAGTTATTATAGTTATATGACTGCAGCAAGATGTTCAGCTTCCCAGCAGACGTATCAGTTATCCGCCTTTTCCACGTTCACCAGCTAACAAAGAGCAGACGTCTCCAACTAGACTCTTTCACTCTAGAGAGTTCTTTCCTGTTCCACCTTAAATGATACAGCAGTTACGTTCTAGTACTTTAGGCATTCCACCTTAAACGGCACCTCATGCATTCCACCTATATATATATATATATGCAGTGCTTGCTAGTAAGTGAGGAACTCTCAGAGAAGATCTAATGAGGGTTAAAAGAACCAGGATTGTTCTCTCTGTGGTGTGTAGGTGGATGCAGCCGAGTGAGCTCTCTCACTGGTCAGGACTTCAGGAGCTGGATTGAAGATCTTACGCTCTACATTAACTACCAACATCATTGGAACATGACAGAAGAACTGACCAATCATGCTTTGAGACCAATTTTAAGAGAAAACAGCTTCTGGAGGTTCTAGATATGTCATTGGCTGTGAATTAGCTTAGACAGGTTCCGGTTAGTTGTTAGGAATTGGAAACATTTATTGTACAGTGAGTGGAACCAAAACATCAATCTAGGCCTACTGGAGGTTCTAGATATAACACTGACTGCAATTCCAACACATGGAACGTCTTTTACAAGCTTTAAATTTCCGTGTTTACTCTAGAACATAGAAAAGATTTGACTGAACGTAGCTGCGTCTACCCTGAAGTGAAGAACCCAAACTGAAGACCCTGAAGTGAAGAACCCAAACTGAAGACCCTCACAGTTCTCTACCACTGCTGTTCTATCACTCTTCTATAATCTGGCAAGATTGGATACTATAAAGTACTATAAAGCGGAAGATTCCGGTGGGAATTCTGGTGGGAATTCTGGTGGGAACACCTCGTCCACTGTCGGTATAAACACACAGGGATGTTCAGCAGAGTGAACTCAGAAGCTCAGTGCGTGGTGGGGTGGTCCGGTGTGTCTGCGCTGCTCAGTGAGTGAAAGAGTGAACTGTGTGTGAATAAGAGGAGATATCTCTCGGTATTCCTCTGAATCCCGCGTCCCGGGAATAACTTGTTTTGCATTTTTACCAGCTGGTGTCAATACGGGCTGAACAAGTCGTCTGTCTGTGAGCAGTAATTTAAACAGTTCTAGAAAAAAGTGCTCGCTAAGAAAAACCTCTCAGTCTCGACCTGCAGCAATCTGGAGCCTGTCAATCTGTATTAGAGAGAGAGAGAGAGAGAGAGAGAGAGAGATACACAGAGAGAGAGAGAGATACAGAGAGAGATACAGAGAGAGAGAGAGAGAGAGATACAGAGAGAGATACACAGAGAGAGAGAGAGAGATACAGAGAGAGAGTGAGAGAGAGAGAGAGATACAGAGAGAGAGAGAGAGAGATACAGAGAGAGATACACAGAGAGAGAGAGAGAGAGAGAGAGAGAGAGAGAGAGATACAGAGAGAGAGAGAGAGAGAGAGAGAGAGACAGAGAGAGAGAGAGAGAGAGAGAGAGAGAGAGAGAGATACAGAGAGAGAGAGAGAGAGAGAGAGAGAGAGAAAGAGAGAGAGATACAGAGAGAGAGAGAGAGAGAGAGAGAGAGAGAGAGAGAGAGAGAGAGATACAGAGAGAGAGAGAGAGAGAGAGAGAGAGAGTGAAAGAGAGAGAGATACTGAGAGAGAGTGAGAGAGAGATACTGAGAGAGAATGAAATAGATACAGAGAGAGAGTGAGAGAGAGAGAGTAACAAAGAGAGAGAGAGAGAGAGAGAGTTACAGAGAGAGAGAGAGAGAGTTACAGGTGAGAGAGAGAGAGAGAGAGAGAGAGTTACAGGTGAGAGAGAGAGAGAGAGAGAGAGAGTTACAGGTGAGAGAGAGAGAGAGAGAGAGAGTTACAGAGAGAGAGAGAGAGAGAGTAACAGAGAGAGAGAGGGAGAGAGATACAGAGAGAGAGAGAGAGAGAGAGAGAGAGAGAGAGTGAGAGAGAGAGAGAGAGTGAGAGAGAGAGAGATACTGAGAGAGAGTGAGAGAGAGATACTGAGAGAGAATGAAATAGATACAGAGAGAGAGAGAGATACAGAGAGAGAGGGAGATACAGAGAGAGAGAGAGATAGGGAGAGAGAGATACAGAGAGAGAGTGAGAGAGAGAGAGTGAGAGAGAGAGATACTGAGAGGGAGTGAGAGAGATCTCAGGAAGGCTGATTGTGATGGAGAGCTGGAGGAGAGAGGCTAAGTGGAAATAAGAGCAGTATAAATATTTATAAGTTTATTTATTTATTTATTTATTTATTTATTTATTTATTTATTTTGGGGGGGGGGGGGTCCTGTCAGGTGTGTTTTGAGCTGCTGCGTCTCGACCCGGGACCACTCTCCTCTCGGCTCTACTGCGGCCTCGGTCTTTATTCAGTTTACTCCACCGTACAGCACCCTGTGCTCTTTAGCGTGTTATAAATAAAGAGTAATTAATATGTTATTACAGGTGAAGGACGAGGACCTATGGCAGTGATAACCGCGGAGTGGAGACAGACGTTCTGTGTCACTGTGACCCAAACAGAGTCCTGAGAACTACAAAGGTCCGGCCGGTAGGACTACAGTACCCAGGCGGAGCTCCTGCCTGTCAGACTCCCCGGTTCTGCTGAAAGGTTATCTAGGTTGGTGAACAGTCACCAGTACGGGTTCCTGACAGGCGGCCTGGGCTCGTACAGAGTGTGTGTTTAATACAAGTTGTATTTTTAGGCCTTTGGAAGTTCAACAATGGCGCACCGCTGTGTTTCCCTCCACTACGTTAAGCTCCTTAATTGCTATTCCCATCGCGCGCTAAAGGAATAATACCAGCAGTACTTGCTCCTGTCGCTCTGCCGAGCTGTTCTTTCTTCTAGCAGGAAAACAGTCTGTGAGTTTGAGGCTCTGGATTAACTGCCGGTGGCTGTTTTTCAGATTTAGGTTGCTGTTGTTCAGTGACAAGTTCCTACAGCTTAAATTCCCTGTACTTAATCCACAGGGCACCATTATGGGCAGCGGCCAGATGCCAGCTGAGTGCGGTATCTACTGCAGTAGATTTCTCTAGATTAACCGTTTCTCTGCACTGACGAATAATCCGCTTCTCCAGCAGCGGGACGTCCTGCGCCGGAGACAAAACCACCAACCCTGCGTTAAAGCATGTGCAGTTAAACACAAGTACATTAAACCCTCTCAGCCTATTTTACATAAACTCCTCATTTCAGAATTAATGTTCCAGCTTTACCCCCCCCCCACTTCCAGAACATCAAAACCAGAACATAGAGATTAGTCCATAAATGAGCTCAAACATTCATAAACATTCATATATTCAAAATAGGAGACATTAGTCTATAAACACCCCCAATAAACACTCCTATACACTAGAATAGGAGATATTAGTCTATAAACACCCTCTATAAACACTCCTATACACTAGAATAGGAGATATTAGTCTATAAACACCCTCTATAAACACTCCTATACACTAGAATAGGAGATATTAGTCTATAAACACCCTCTATAAACACTCCTATACACTGGAATAGGAGATATTAGTCTATAAACACCCTCTATAAACACTCCTATACACTAGAATAGGAGATATTAGTTTATAAACACCCTCTATAAACACTCCTATACACTAGAATAGGAGATATTAGTCTATAAACACCCTCAATAAACACTCCTATACACTAGAATAGGAGATATTAGTCTATAAACACCCTCAATAAACACTCCTATACACTAGAATAGGAGATATTAGTCTATAAACACCCTCTATAAACACTCCTATACACTGGAATAGGAGATATTAGTCTATAAACACCCTCTATAAACACTCCTATACACTAGAATAGGAGATATTAGTTTATAAACACCCTCTATAAACACTCCTATACACTAGAATAGGAGATATTAGTCTATAAACACCCTCAATAAACACTCCTATACACTAGAATAGGAGATAATTGTCTATAAACACCCTCTATAAACACTCCTATACACTAGAATAGGAGATAATTGTCTATAAACACCCTCTATAAACACTCCTATACACTAGAATAGGAGATATTAGTCTATAAACACCCTCTATAAACACTCCTATACACTAGAATAGGAGATATTAGTCTATAAACACCCTCTATAAACACTCCTATACACTAGAATAGGAGATATTAGTCTATAAACACCCTCTATAAACACTCCTATACACTAGAATAGGAGATATTAGTCTATAAACACCCTCTATAAACACTCCTATACACTAGAATAGGAGATATTAGTCTATAAACACCCTCTATAAACACTCCTATACACTAGAATAGGAGATATTAGTCTATAAACACCCTCTATAAACACTCCTATACACTGGAATAGGAGATATTAGTCTATAAACACCCTCTATAAACACTCCTATACACTAGAATAGGAGATATTAGTTTATAAACACCCTCTATAAACACTCCTATACACTAGAATAGGAGATATTAGTCTATAAACACCCTCAATAAACACTCCTATACACTAGAATAGGAGATATTAGTCTATAAACACCCTCAATAAACACTCCTATACACTAGAATAGGAGATATTAGTCTATAAACACCCTCTATAAACACTCCTATACACTGGAATAGGAGATATTAGTCTATAAACACCCTCTATAAACACTCCTATACACTAGAATAGGAGATATTAGTTTATAAACACCCTCTATAAACACTCCTATACACTAGAATAGGAGATATTAGTCTATAAACACCCTCAATAAACACTCCTATACACTAGAATAGGAGATAATTGTCTATAAACACCCTCTATAAACACTCCTATACACTAGAATAGGAGATAATTGTCTATAAACACCCTCTATAAACACTCCTATACACTAGAATAGGAGATATTAGTTTATAAAAAAATAAACTCCTCCGATAGTGTGTTAAGGGTGAGTCTGTGAGGCTGAGGAGTGTGTAGATCTGTGGGGATTAGGAGTGTGAGGAGTGTGTAGATCTGTGGGGATGAGGAGTGTGAAGAGTGTGTAGATCTGTGGGGATGAGGAGTGTGAAGAGTGTGTAGATCTGTGGGGGCATGGAGTGTGTAGATCTGTGGGCGTGTGGAGTGTGAGGAGTGTGTAGCTCTGTGAGGGTGAGGAGTGTGTAGGTCTGTGAGGGTGTGGAGTGTGAGGAGTGTGTAGATTAGTGAGGGTGAGGAGTGTGTAGGTCTGTGAGGGTGTGGAGTGTGAGGAGTGTGTAGATCTGTGGGGGTGAGGAGTGTGAGGAGTGTGTAGATCTGTGGGGATGAGGAGTGTGAGGAGTGTGTAGGTCTGTGAGGGTGTGGAGTGTGAGGAGTGTGTAGATCTGTGGGGGTGAGGAGTGTGAGGAGTGTGTAGATCTGTGGGGGTGAGGAGTGTGAGGAGTGTGTAGATCTGTGGGGGTGAGGAGTGTGAGGAGTGTGTAGATCTGTGGGGGTGAGGAGTGTGAGGAGTGTGTAGATCTGTGGGGGTGAGGAGTGTGAGGAGTGTGTAGATCTGTGGGGATGAGGAGTGTGAGGAGTGTGTAGATCTGTGGGGATGAGGAGTGTGAAGAGTGTGTAGATCTGTGGGGATGAGGAGTGTGAAGAGTGTGTAGATCTGTGGGGGCATGGAGTGTGTAGATCTGTGGGCGTGTGGAGTGTGAGGAGTGTGTAGCTCTGTGAGGGTGAGGAGTGTGTAGGTCTGTGAGGGTGTGGAGTGTGAGGAGTGTGTAGATTAGTGAGGGTGAGGAGTGTGTAGGTCTGTGAGGGTGTGGAGTGTGAGGAGTGTGTAGATCTGTGGGGGTGAGGAGTGTGAGGAGTGTGTAGATCTGTGGGGGTGAGGAGTGTGAGGAGTGTGTAGATCTGTGGGGGTGAGGAGTGTGAGGAGTGTGTAGATCTGTGGGGGTGAGGAGTGTGAGGAGTGTGTAGATCTGTGGGGGTGAGGAGTGTGAGGAGTGTGTAGATCTGTGGGGGTGAGGAGTGTGAGGAGTGTGTAGATCTGTGGGGGTGAGGAGTGTGAGGAGTGTGTAGATCTGTGGGGGTGAGGAGTGTGTTTGGTGTGTAAACAGTCAGTAAAGGTTTTATTAGTGTCTATTTAACAGATTATATTCATCCTGTGAGTTTTGTTTGAAGAGCTTCTGAAGTTCTAGAGATTCAAACCGAACTGAGCTCCGTGTCCCGTCACTAGACCAGGCTCGGTTCTCGCTGATCTTCTAGAAGAAGCTATGAAAACACTCCGTCTGGCTGGAGATCAAATTTACTTCATCTCAGAGCAGAAGTTCAGACTGACCTAAATCTGAATACTACACTCACACATCCCTGGAGAGGAGCATACAGAGTAATACCTCTCTCTCTCTCTCTCTCTCTCTCTCTCTCTCTCTCTCTCTCTCTCTCTCTCTGTCTCTCTCTCTCTCTGTCTCTCTCTCTCTCTCTCTCTCTCTCTCTCTCTCTCTCTCTCTGTCTCTCTCTCTCTCTCTCTCTCTGTCTCTCTCTCTCTCTCTCTCTCTCTGTCTCTCTCTCTCTCTCTCTCTCTCTCTCTGTCTCTCTCTCTCTCTCTGTCTCTCTCTCTCTCTCTCTCTCTGTCTCTCTCTCTCTCTCTCTCTCTCTCTCTGTCTCTCTCTCTCTCTCTCTCTGTCTCTCTCTCTCTCTCTCTCTGTCTCTCTCTCTCTCTGTCTCTCTGTCTCTCTCTCTCTCTCTCTCTCTGTCTCTCCTCTCTCTCCCTCTCTCTGTCTCTCTCTCTCTCTCTCTCTCTCTCTGTCTCTCTCTCTCTCTGTCTCTCTCTCTCTCTCTCTCTCTCTCTCTCTCTCTCTCTCTGTCTCTCTCTCTCTCTCTCTCTCTCTCTCTCTCTGTCTCTCTCTCTCTCTCTCTCTGTCTCTCTCTCTCTCTCTCTCTCTCTCTCTCTCTCTCTCTCTCTCTCTCTCTCTCTCTGTCTCTCTCTCTCTCTCTCTCTCTCTCTCTGTCTCTCTCTCTCTCTGTCTCTCTCTCTCTCTCTCTCTCTCTGTCTCTCTCTCTCTCTGTCTCTCTGTCTCTCTCTCTCTCTCTCTCTGTCTCTCTCTCTCTCTCTCTCTCTCTCTCTCTCTCTCTCTCTCTCTCTCTCTCTTTCACTCGCCCCATCTTCAAATCAGATTACTGATGGCATATGCTGCTGCCATTAAGGTCACACACACAGCCTGGGGGTGGAGCGGGCGGGTGAGTGTGTGGGTGGTGGGGGGTGTATGCCACCAACCAGACACACACACACACACACACACACACACACACACACACACACACACACACTCTCTCTCTCTCTGCTGCTCCCGTCTCCCCATCTGCTCGAGCATGTTCAGTCAATCAGAAAGGCTTTACAGGGCCGGACTCGTGACGCTGCTGAGGAGAGTATTATGGGAGAAGAAAAGATCAAAGGGATCATATTTGCTGGCCGTAAGTCCTTGTTTTGGTTTAAGAGCTGGTGTTATTCTGGTGGCTATAAGAGCTTTTAGATTTGATTTGTGGGGTCTGCTGAATGCTAAGCAGCTTTGGCCTGGTGGGCTGCCAGCGGTTTGATGCTGTCCACTAGCGTGTGCGTGTGCGTGTGCGTGTGCGTGTGCGTGTCGGTGCGCGTGTGCGTGTGCGTGTCGGTGCGCGTGTGCGTCCGTGCAGGCCTGCGGCGTGTCGCGGTTAATCTTTAACTTTTAAACGTATTCCGGCCCGGAGGACTCTGTCCCCTCACTAGAGACGTAGTGTCCCACAGCATTCCAGATTCAGCTCGGCTCCTTCCCTGCTGACTCCCTACTGGAGCCACAGTTAGCGTCAATGTTAGTCTAGAACCAACAAACTAGTCCTAAGATTACATTCCAGCTGGAACCCAGCACCAGGCCAGCGCCACACCAGTTTAAACCAGCTGAGAGTGCACACTGGTCTGGACTGGCCTGCTCAACAGGGATGTTAGCCCCAAGCTAACACACACTGAAGGAGATCTGTTATCTCAGAGCTAACACACCAACCACAGGGTAATACTCTATATGGACAAAAGTATTCGGACAGCTTTCCACAGAGTGTGAGGTTCTACAGAGCTACTGATCTCCAGCGTGGTCTGTAACAGGATCCACCATCACAACAAGTCAGTTAGTGAAACTTCTCCCCTCCTAGATCTTCACCATCAGCTGTGAGAGTTTGATTGAACACTGGAAGCGTTTAGGAATCACAGTGAGTCAGGAAGTGTCGGGCAGGTAAAGGTACACGTGTGTAAACGTCTCCAACACTCGGTACGAGATCAGATCTCCTCCAGCTTCAACATCAGCACCAACACTGTGGAGCTTCACATCCAAGCAGCTGCACATCACCGAGCGTTGGATGGAGTAAAGCTCTGCCTCTGGACTCTGGAGCAGTGGACACGTGTTCTGTAGAGTGACCAGTCATGCGTCTGGTCATCTGATGGACAAGTCTGGGTTTGGAGAACACCAAGAGAACCTTACCTGCCTGACTGCACTGGAACTGTAAAGTTTGGTGGAGGAGGGATGATGATGCTACAAATAGTTCCCCAAAGTTGAAGTGGATGTGCTGTTTCACAATCAATTATCCAGATCCTGCTAACACTACCACTTATATTCACACTTAGTTATCTAGAACCTGCTTACACTGTCATTTATGTTCACACTCAGTTATCTAAAACCTGCTTACACTCCCACTTGTGTTCACAATGAAATCATCTAGAGCCTGCTTACACTACCACTCAGTTATCTAGAACCTGCTTACACTATCATTTATATTCACACTCAGTTATCTAGAACCTGCTTACACTTCCACTCAGTTATCTAGAACCTGCTTGATGAATTTGCACCATATAGTTCCCCGAGGTTAAAGTGGATGTGCAGTTTCACAATCAATTATCCAGAACCTGCTAACACTACCACATATATTTACACTTAGTTATCTAGAACCTGCTTACACTATCATTAATGTTCAAACTCAGTTATCAAAAACCTGCTTACACTCCCACTTGTGTTCACAATGAAATCATCTAGAACCTGCTTACACTACCACTCAGTTATCTAGAACCTGCCTACACTATCATTTATATTCACACTCAGTTATCTAGAACCTGCTCACACTACCACTCAGTTATCTAGAACCTGCTGTTAGAGTATCTGATGGCAGTGCTCGAGCGGTGACGCTGAATAGCTGTACGTTTAACGGATGTTTAGTTCTCCGGTTCTCTGATGCGTGTGTGGGTTCTCCCTGTGGGAACAGACAGGCAGGAAGAAGAGCAGACCTCCTTCATAATGGAGCCCGTTACGCGGGTGATGAGGCTTGTTCGGAGGCTCTGAATGGGCGTCTGCGTCGGCCTTTGTGTTCTTCTTTTCACAGCGAGAGAAAGAGGAAGGACGGCGTCGCAGCGTGGAGCCGGAACGCTCGCCTTTCTTCCCTCGCGCCGCTAATGTCACCAGAAACAAGGTGAAGTGCTCCTTTCTTCCCAGAACGTGTTCTACTGCTCCGCTGCGCTGGGTGCCTGTCTTCACACCGCAACCAACAACGCCGCGCTAATGCCAGAGCTGTCCCACAATGCACCAGCACTGCGCCGCGAGATCAAAGCAGGAGCAGCGCCTAGACAACGGATCTTCAAAGAGGACCAATTATCAACAGAGTTTCCTCTACAACTACATACACACACTGAGTTATCTAGAACCTGCTTACACTACCACTCATATTCACAACCAATTATCCACAGAGTTTTCTCCACAACTACATACACAGTCTATACACACTCAGTTATCTAGAACCTGCTAACACTACCACTCATATTCACAACCAATTATCCACAAAGAGTTTCCTCCACTACATACACACACTCAGTTATCTAGAACCTGCTAACACTACCACTCATATTCACAACCAATTATCCACAAAGAGTTTCCTCCACTACATACACACACTCAGTTATCTAGAACCTGCTAACACTACCACTCATATTCACAACCAATTATCCACAAAGAGTTTCCTCCACAACTACATACACACAGTCTATACACACTCAGTTATCTAGAACCTGCTTACACTACCACTTATATTCACAACCAATTATCCACAAAGAGTTTCCTCCACAACTACATACACATAGTCTATACACACTCAGTTATCTAGAACCTGCTAACACTACCACTCATATTCACAACCAATTATCCACAAAGTTTCCTCCACAACTACATACACACAGTCTATACACACTCAGTTATCTAGAACCTGCTTACACTACCACTTATATTCACAACCAATTATCCACAAAGAGTTTCCTCCACTACATACACACACTCAGTTATCTAGAACCTGCTAACACTACCACTCATATTCACAACCAATTATCCACAAAGAGTTTCCTCCACAACTACATACACACAGTCTATACACACTCAGTTATCTAGAACCTGCTTACACTACCACTTATATTCACAACCAATTATCCACAAAGAGTTTCCTCCACAACTACATACACATAGTCTATACACACTCAGTTATCTAGAACCTGCTAACACTACCACTCATATTCACAACCAATTATCCACAAAGTTTCCTCCACAACTACATACACACAGTCTATACACACTCAGTTATCTAGAACCTGCTAAAACTACCACTCATATTCACAACCAATTATCCACACAGAGTTTCCTCCACTACATACACACACTCAGTTATCTAGAACCTGCTTACACTACCATATACCACTACCATATATATTCTATTGGTTGTGTATCAGTTTGACTGTGCTGGTAGTGTTAATAGTTAATAATAATGTGAGAGTCCTGACCAATAGGAGAGCTCGCTTGACTGTAAGTACCTATACGCCCCGCCGACCTGTTCCCAACCAGTTACAGGTGTGTAGATAACCAGGTCAGGGTTGCTCTGTAGTAAAGAGTTGCAGTGAAGTGCTGGAGCACCACAGGCTACCAGAACCTTCAGTGTTTCCAGACAGATCCTATCTGGACCTGTAGTGCTGTTCCTCTGAAGGATAATCCCTCAGCTCTGCTGATGGAGAGTTAATAAATCTCCTGTAGGATGAGTTAGGATGAGATCTGATCAGGGGTCAGCTGACACCCCACTCTACCCAGTGTTTCCTAAAGATTCTGCAGCAGCTATCAGCCGGATCTGGTGACTACCAAAACTATAGCATATCATAAACCTCAGGGTTTGACTCATGTTGTCTGAGAAGATCTATAAATAAACCCGTAACACTTTTACACAGAAATATTTCAGCTTTTAAAATAAATTAATACAAAAACATGCACTTCTATATTTCCACATCCGTATACTCAACAAACACCCTTCAAATATACATACAGTACTGAGTAGAACTCTATATCTGATCAGTAAGTGTCTGATCACCAGTAAGAACAGCAGATCTGATTAGAACAGATGTAAATAATCAGACATACAATACAAAGTAACATGAATATGTTATTGTGAGAGAAGTAGATCAGATCTTGATCCAGTTTGAAGAACAAAGTTAGGTTCCAGATTTCTCCTGGACGCCCCAGACATTGTATGAATGTGTTCAGTTCTTGATTTATCTTAATGAAGTACTGAGCAGTCAAAGCAGGTATTAGATCAGAACTGATAATAATACTGGGTTGTTTGATACTGGGTATGATTTGTAAATTTATTTGGATTTATTAATATTTTTCAAGTTTTAATAAAAGTTACAGAAAAAACACAAAATAAATGCAGACGAGACAGGATGGGACGGGACAGGACGGGATGGGACAGGATGGGACAGGACAAGATGGGATGGGACAGGATGGGACGGGACCATGGGGTGAGCGGGAATATATATATATATATATATATATATATATATATATATATATATATATATATATATATAATATAAATATATAAATAAATGTATAGATCTGTGGTTAATGTGGTTAAATATTCTGAGATGTTAGTGTCTGGAATGTGTTTTGGCACAGATTTCAATTAATTTAATATTAATGTGTACATCTATATATAGACCTGTCCATGGTGACCACGCCTTCATCCGATGATGCTGGGATTGACCCCGACTAGCAGGACAAAGCAGAAGATAATAGATGTATATATATATATATATATATATATATATATATATATATATATATTGGTATACGTGTCCATTTGTTTCATTTTTGTATTTGATACAGATATAAATTATAGAAAGTGTGTATATATATCCTTACGCTGCTTCTCAGGATCTTCACGTTGGAGATGTTCACTCGGCTGAAGCTAGAAGTGCTGCTCCGTCTGAAGGACACTTCACTGGAACGCCTGGAAACCCAGATGTTCAGACACTGAAGCCAATCATTTGAAGCAAACGCTTGGAATCGCATCTGCACTTACACGCCAACGGCTGCTTAATTAATCTCTGCTCTTAACCAGAATCAGAACCGCTGAGCTGAAGAAACCTCAGAGTCATCAGAAAACCTGGTCCTGTATCTGCTTCACTCCGTACACCAGCTGCCCCCTCCACGCTCTGACCACCTCACACTGAGCTGACCAATGAAACATCTTCATCAGCCAAAGACGTGTTCCTCAGTGCTTTTTCAGCGTTAGCACCAAAGCTACGAGGCTAATGCAGATAAGGAGTAATGGAAGATCAATTAGCATGTAGCTAACCGGTGAATATAAGGTGGGGCTGGAATCACTAACACTTCAGTTCTTCAGAGAAAGATGAGCAAGTTTTCAGATTTGCTGGTTTTAAGGATCCTCAGGTACTCAGATATGAAGAACCAGTTTGCTACAGCGCCACCCTGAGGCAGAGCAGTGCTGCAGCTGTAATTAGTAAAGAACAATAAAGACAGAGGCTC
>CM038713.1:46983278-47028278 GCA_021613375.1 Megaleporinus macrocephalus | reverse complement strand
TGTATGTGTGAGTGTGTGTCAGTGTGTGTAAGTGTGTGCGACTGTGTGTGTGTGTGTGTCAGTGTGTGTGTAAGTGTGTGCGACTGTGTGTGTGAGTGTGTGTGTGTGTGTGAGTGTGTCGCCCGTGTCAGCAGTAATGAGGGATAGTGTTTGTCACCTAATTAGAGTGAGGAGCCGGCGGGGAGAGGCGTTCGGAGGAGGAACAGCAGCAAAACGCCGTAAACACACACGGCGCGTGAGGAGCACATGCCCTCGGCTCACCTCCTCGTTTCTCCCAATCCACCAGCAGACCACCACCAGACCACCACCAGACCACCACCAGACCACCACCAGACCACCACCAGACCACCGACAGCCGCGGACAGCTGACCGGCCCGCCGCGCTAATGACACGGTCAGCAGCAGCACGCCCACTAACAAACGCCGGACACACACCTGTCCACCTCACTCACACTGTTACAGCTGCTATTCTCAGCCTGCTTAACACCTGACACACCTGAGCTGCAGGTATCTATAAAAACACCTCCCTTCAGAGGACCCAGCTAACGAAGCTCCACCTCTGCTCCTCTGAGATGAAGGGCTTAATGAGGAGTCTGGGCTGCAGTAACAGCTTCTTCTCCGCTCCTCGTACCCAAAACAGATACACACACATCTGTGTTCAGAATGAAGCTCCTTCACATCACTCTGGATCTCCAGCGGTGGACTGTGCTGTGGAGAGCAGAACAACACACGTTCAGCACCCTTGTCACCATCGACAGTACAGAGAACATCAGAGAACATCAGAGAACACCAGAGAACATCAGAGAACATCAGAGAACATCAGAGAACACCAGAGAACACCAGAGAACATCAGAGAACACCAGAGAACATCAGAGAACACCAGAGAACATCAGAGAACATCAGAGAACACCAGAGAACATCAGAGAACACCAGAGAACATCAGAGAACATCAGAGAACACCAGAGAACATCAGAGAACACCAGAGAACATCAGAGAACATCAGAGAACACCAGAGAACATCAGAGAACACCAGAGAACATCAGAGAACATCAGAGAACATCAGAGAATTTGACACACTGAACCTCCCCCCAACCCCACACCCACATATACACATATCCAAACCCACACACACACACACTATAGTGAACACACACACTGGGGGGCAGTGAAACACCCACATACACACACACACACAAACACACTAGTACACACACACTAATAAATACACACAACAGGGGGCAGTGAAACATACACATACACACACACACACACACACACACACACACACACACACACACACACACAAACACACACACACACACACACACACACTAGTGTACTCACACAATAGGGGGCAGTGAAACACCCACATACACACACATACACACACAAACACACACACACACACTAGTGTACTCACACAATAGGGGGCAGTGAAACACCCACATACACACACATACACACACACACACACACACACACACACACACTATAGTGAACACACACACACCAGGGGGCAGCGAAACACCCACATACACACACACACACAAACACACACACACACTAGTGTACTCACACAATATGGGGCAGTGAAACACATACATACACACACCCTAGTGAACACACACACTGGGGGGAGCAGGTGGGGGTCTGGTGTTTGAGGTAACCTTGTCGTGTGTGGTCAGCTGAGGAGGTGAAGCAGGTTTGGTTTGGGTTGGAGTGTGAAGGTGTGATGAAGGTGTGATGAAGGGGTGATGAAGGGGTGATGAAGGTGTGATGAAGGGGTGATGAAGGGGTGATGAAGGGGTGATGAAGAGGTGATGAAGGTGTGATGAAGGTGTGATGAAGGGGTGATGAAGGGGTGATGAAGGGGTGATGAAGGGGTGATGAAGAGGTGATGAAGGGGTGATGAAGGTGTGATGAAGGTGTGATGAAGGGGTGATGAAGGTGTGATGAAGGTGTGATGAAGGGGTGATGAAGGTGTGATGAAGGGGTGATGAAGGTGTGATGAAGGTGTGATGAAGGGGTGATGAAGGGGTGATGAAGGTGTGATGAAGGGGTGATGAAGGTGTGATGAAGGTGTGATGAAGGTGTGATGAAGGGGTGATGAAGGTGTGATGAAGGTGTGATGAAGGGGTGATGAAGGTGTGATGAAGGGGTGATGAAGGTGTGATGAAGGGGTGATGAAGGTGTGATGAAGGGGTGATGAAGGGGTGATGAAGGTGTGATGAAGGGGTGATGAAGGGGTGATGAAGGTGTGATGAAGGGGTGATGAAGGGGTGATGAAGGTGTGATGAAGGTGTGATGAAGGGGTGATGAAGGTGTGATGAAGGGGTGATGAAGGTGTGAAGAAGGGGTGATGAAGGGGTGATGAAGGGGTGATGAAGGTGTGAGAGGCTGAGGGAGGAGCAGTTCTGATTTGCTGTAGGTGAAATGATTGGCTTATGGCGCGTGTGATCATTGATCCTCATGAAGCCCCGTGCGAGTGCGTTTGATCACCGCTTCAGAAGAACAGTGGAACTCCTCGCCGCGAGCCCACATGGGAGGAGACTCAGTGAATATTAAGCGAGAATCTATTCTGATTAGCTTTAACAACTAATGACAAATGGATCATTTTATCATCGCGGATGGAAAGAGATTCTCATCCAGCATCATCATCTCACATTATGTTCTGCAGAGTCGTATTGATTCTCATTGGAGGTGCTTTTCTTTATAGGTTTAATTGCTCTCCACGGGAGGCTACGCCGTAATCAGCGTCTGATTAGAGAATCAATCACACAATGGAGAGAGAGAGGAGGCTGACGCTCGGCGCAGGGCCGTCGTATGTAATGGGGTCGTTCCAGCTTCCTGGAGGAGGCACTGGAGATTCATTTGGCTGTGAAGAGTGAGTGACAACATCGCTCTCGTCCGTCCGTCATAAACACCGGCGTCTCAGAGGGTTCAGAGCACCACAGCTCATCTGCACCAACGCCAAACGGCCTGGATCCTCAAGGAGAGCTTCGGAGAAGAAACTTCTGATAGAGCCTAAAGCACGTTAACCACAAGCTCTCCAACAAACACGACCACTCTAAAGCTCCCAGGCTGTTTATGGACTAATATCTCCTATTCTAGTGTATAGGAGTGTTTATTGAGGGTGTTTATAGACTAATATCTCCTATTCTAGTGTATAGGAGTGTTTATTGAGGGTGTTTATAGACTAATATCTCCTATTCTAGTGTATAGGAGTGTTTATTGAAGGTGTTTATGGACTAATATCTTCTATTCTAGTGTATAGGAGTGTTTATTGAGGATGTTTATAGACTAATATCTCCTATTCTAGTGTATAGGAGTGTTTATTGAGGATGTTTATAGACTAATATCTCCTATTCTAGTGTATAGGAGTGTTTATTGAGGGTGTTTATAGACTAATATCTCCTATTCTAGTGTATAGGAGTGTTTATTGAGGATGTTTATAGACTAATATCTCCTATTCTAGTGTATAGGAGTGTTTATTGAAGGTGTTTATGGACTAATATCTTCTATTCTAGTGTATAGGAGTGTTTATTGAGGATGTTTATAGACTAATATCTCCTAGTCTAGTGTATAGGAGTGTTTATTGAGGGTGTTTATGGACTAATATCTCCTATTCTAGTGTATAGGAGTGTTTATTGAGGGTGTTTATAGACTAATATCTCCTATTCTAGTGTATAGGAGTGTTTATTGAGGATGTTTATGAACTAATATATCCTATTCTAGGGTATAGGAGTGTTTATTGAGGCTGTTTATGAACTAATATCTCCTATTCTAGTGTATATGAGTGTTTATTAAGGGTGTTTATAGACTAATATCTCCTATTCTAGTGTATAGGAGTGTTTATTGAGGGTGTTTATGGACTAATATCTCCTATTCTAGTGTATAGGAGTGTTTATTGAGGATGTTTATAGACTAATATCTCCTATTCTTGTGTATAGGAGTGTTTATTGAGGATGTTTATAGACTAATATCTCCTAGTCTAGTGTATAGGAGTGTTTATTGAGGCTGTTTATAGACTAATATCTCCTATTCTAGTGTATAGGAGTGTTTATTGAGGATGTTTATGAACTAATATCTCCTATTCTAGTGTATAGGAGTGTTTATTGAGGCTGTTTATAGACTAATATTTCCTATTCTAGTGTATAGGAGTGTTTATTGAGGCTGTTTATAGACTAATATCTTCTATTCTAGTGTATAGGTGTGTTTATTGAGGGTGTTTATAGACTAATATCTCCTATTCTAGTGTATAGGAGTGTTTATTGAGGCTGTTTATAGACTAATATCTTCTATTCTAGTGTATAGGAGTGTTTATTGAGGATGTTTATAGACTAATATCTCCTATTCTAGTGTATAGG
This sequence comes from Megaleporinus macrocephalus, assembly GCA_021613375.1. Classification (NCBI taxonomy): domain Eukaryota; kingdom Metazoa; phylum Chordata; class Actinopteri; order Characiformes; family Anostomidae; genus Megaleporinus; species Megaleporinus macrocephalus. Next base: position 47,023,912 of record CM038713.1, on the reverse strand, counting down.
AGTGTTTATTGAGGATTTTTATGAACTAATATCTCCTATTCTAGTGTATAGGAGTGTTTATTGAGGCTGTTTATAGACTAATATCTCCTATTCTAGTGTATATGAGTGTTTATTAAGGGTGTTTATAGACTAATATCTCCTATTCTAGTGTATAGGAGTGTTTATTGAGGGTGTTTATGGACTAATATCTCCTATTCTAGTGTATAGGAGTGTTTATTGAGGGTGTTTATAGACTAATATCTCCTATTCTAGTGTATAGGAGTGTTTATTGAGGATGTTTATGAACTAATATATCCTATTCTAGGGTATAGGAGTGTTTATTGAGGCTGTTTATGAACTAATATCTCCTATTCTAGTGTATATGAGTGTTTATTAAGGGTGTTTATAGACTAATATCTCCTATTCTAGTGTATAGGAGTGTTTATTGAGGGTGTTTATGGACTAATATCTCCTATTCTAGTGTATAGGAGTGTTTATTGAGGGTGTTTATAGACTAATATCTCCTATTCTAGTGTATAGGAGTGTTTATTGAGGATGTTTATGAACTAATATATCCTATTCTAGGGTATAGGAGTGTTTATTGAGGGTGTTTATAGACTAATATCTCCTATTCTAGTGTATAGGAGTGTTTATTGAGGCTGTTTATAGACTAATATCTCCTATTCTAGTGTATAGGAGTGTTTATTGAGGGTGTTTATGGACTAATATCTTCTATTCTAGTGTATAGGAGTGTTTATTGAGGGTGTTTATGGACTAATATCTTCTATTCTAGTGTATAGGAGTGTTTATTGATAGTGTTTATAGACTAATATCTCCTATTCTAGTGTATAGGAGTGTTTATTGAGGCTGTTTATAGACTAATATCTCCTATTCTAGTGTATAGGAGTGCTTATTGAGGGTGTTTATGGACTAATATCTCCTATTCTAGTGTATAGGAGTGTTTATTGAGGGTGTTTATAGACTAATATCTCCTACTCTAGTGTATAGGAGTGTTTATTGAGGGTGTTTATAGACTAATATCTCCTATTCTAGTGTATAGGAGTGTTTATTGAGAGTGTTTATAGACTAATATCTCCTACTCTAGTGTATAGGAGTGTTTATTGAGGGTGTTTATAGACTAATATCTCCTACTCTAGTGTATAGGAGTGTTTATTGAGAGTGTTTGTTAGTGGAGGCTGGGCTGAATCTGGAACTACAGCTACAATATTTGTTGTTAGATTAAAAACAGAGCTCTGTTGAAGCTGAAAGGTCTTAACGGCTAAAATGGAGTCTGAGAGCTGAATAGCTGATAAATTTCCACTTTTTGCCCTCTATCTCTTCCCTCTCTCTCCCTCCACCCACGAGAATCTGGCAGAAGCTGCTTCTCCTTCTCCAGCGTGCTCAAGTGGCAATCAGCTATAATTAGCAGGAGAGGCACCACTCCTACTTCTTCAAGCTCCATCCTTCATTCTGCATCATTATTTTGCCATCTTTCTCTCTTATCGTGAGCTGCTTGGCTTCTGTTCTATAAATCAGTCTGGAACGGAGCTGCGTGATACATCACTCGGTGGTCATTATCGTGATATTGGACGCTGCAATACCAACAGCACAGAATTCGGAATTAGGAATATGCAAATAAGCCCTTTAACAAATTGCAGGTTTAGTAATTGCAGCACTGCGTGCGTTCTAAGCGCTCTCAGATGTTCCGGATGAGTTCCCGGGGGCGTTTCGATCAGTCCTGCCAATCATGTGATGCAACAAACATCAATAACTTGGACCAGCATATCGAGCAAACCTGTAATCATAATGTTGTTGTTGTTAATAATGTTGCTGTGATGGTTATAATATTAATTGTTGTTGTTAATCATGTTGTTGTTATGGTTATAATATTAATTGTTGTTGTTAATAATGTTGTTGTTATGGTTATAATATTAATTGTTGTTGTTAATAATGTTGTTGTATCTGGGAAATGGAGCAGAAACACATTGTATTAAAATAAATCTGTGTAAAAAATTAATTTTGGATTATTCCTGTTGGATCATCTTCAGGTGGATGTCAGCTGTGGTGGTGAGAGAGTTTGAGATGATTCTGTTCTATCATATTTATATATTGTCGCTGTCCAAAGAAACCAGGGATCTTCATTTTTGTTGTGGTTTAGTCTCTAAACTGACACTCAACATACACGTAACAGCTGATGTTTACATTGTGTGAAAGTGTTAGGATAAATGGACCAATAGAAAAGCTCCTATAGAATTCTGGTTCCATTGACTTACATTGAAACCAAGATAATTCCAAAGTTGACTGACCCTCACAGAGTCCTGACCTCAACCCCATCAACACTTTTGGGATGAACTAGAACGGATGTTGTGAGTCTCTCATCCAACATCAGTGTCTCACAAAAGCTCTTCCAGGCAAACGTTTCCATAAACACTCTGGAATCTTCTAGAAAAACTTCTCAGAAGACTGGAAGCTGTTATAACTGCACCAACTCCATATTAGTGCCTATAGATTTAGAACGGGAAGTTAGCAAAGCTCGTAGGCGTCCAAATACTTTTGTCCATATAGACCCAACCGATAAACTATTGAGAATGATTTAATTCTGACTGTGTTTATTTTAAGAGGCGGAGCTTTTCTTTACAGTCTTTACGGTATACGGGCTTTACACCGCAGTGAACTCAGAGACCAATTGCGTGCACTGTAAGATCACCAAAGGCTCCTCAGCCAATCAGATCTGTGCAGATTGGGGCGTGCGGTGTGCACACAGGCGAGGTAGGAAGTGAGGAGCAGCAGATGGAGACTAGAGTGAGTCAGAAAGAATAAAAACAGAAAAGTGAACAGAGAGAACTGAGTGTTTAACAGGAACGGTTCTGGAATGGACCTGCTCGTCTAGTTCTGGAGAACACCGCTCTGTACAACCAACATGTTCACTAGTGAAGCTGAGTTCACAAGAACAACCACCTTTATTTACTTTCTCTATAAATAAACACTAAGATTTTTTTACTGTAGCTCTTGTTTCAGTTCAGTATTTAAACAGTAAATATACTGAAATATACTGAACGGTATGTGTGGTGTGTTGGTGTTTCAGTAGCTGATGGTATAAGATGCTGATACTAGACTACTTCAGTGAACAGGATACAGAAATGATGAAGGTCTGGACCGGCCTGAGGAGATCTCCTCTAACTGGACCGTACTGTCTCTAATTAAACACCCCTGATCTATAGTGTATATAGTTCTGGTGCTATAGTGAACAGGTGGAGTATACGGAGACTGATCACTGTACAGTTTAAACTGAGTTAAACTGCTCCAGTGTAAGTGGCTGTAGAGCAGCTCAGTCTGTAGCAGTACTGAACAGTACTCACAGCTCTCTCCACCACTGACAGTAACCGTACAGTGTTTAATGTGCAGCAGTACGAGCAGTGCCTCGGCTCTGTCCGTGTCGTGCAGTCGTAGCCCCAGGAGGACATGCGGGAAAGCCCCTCCTCCTACTGGCCCTCAGCAAATTAAAGCCGTCTAAAAACCCAAATAAGCAGAATAAAGCAGAGGCTGATGAGGTGTCATAACACAGGCTTCTCAGAAAGGAAAGAGAAGTGACATTCATTTCCAATTCCTTTTGGGCGCCTCTGACAGAGCATTTCTCACCGAGACAAATGGATAATGGCCTCCTCCTGCCACTTTAAAGATATTACACGAGCCCACTCACATCAATCTCCTTTTCCTGCATCCAAAGCACTTCCCTCTCCGCTGTAGTCAGAAGGTTTTATTACTCACGGCCCCCTCAGCTCTCCGCTGCCTCCCTCTTAATGTTTTCCACGCCGCATGCGCGGTGGGGATGAGGGAGCGGCCTCTGAGCTACTATCGAGCTGTGTGTGTGTGTGTGTGTGTGTGCTAGTTTTCCCTACATTCCAGGACCAGAGAAAGAAAGATCTGTGTGTGAGATATAGTACAGTATAGTATTTGTGGGACGTAATGCTGCAGGGGCGGCACAGAAGGAGACGAAACAAGCGAATGCTCTTTTACGGAACACATCAGCAGGAGGAAAACACCACCCAGCACGAACTGAATGAGCAGCATGTTAGACTGGTCACTTCTAAACACATAGCTGACACAAATAACATGTACGTGAACTAATAACATCCATAACAAGAGCTTATTCACAGTTTGGGTTTCTCGTACTGCGAGTCCTGCGCTCCCGTCCTGCTGCAGTATTACCTCCATCTACTGAATAAGCACTTATTTATATAATAATCCATACAGAACATTATTTTAACATACAGCTACTTAAACATATATATATATAAATAATAAACATAAGTTGTGTTATTGCTACATAGTGGTTCCTATAAGTGGTGTTTAACTGATATAGTGTTAAATTCACAATGTCAGGTTTGTAACACTGTTAAAGCTGCACTATGTAGGATTTGGGGATTTGGAGACCTCTCTGGTGGAGATATGTAATTACATGCAATATGTGTACATAGTAGGTAAACCTGATGTTTAAAGAATTAAAGGAGGACTCAGTGTAAACCTGGTGAAGGACGTACCTCCTGAGGATTTGAGTGAATTATCTACTACTGTCATCGTCAGATCTTCATCAGATGTGATGTTGAGTTTGTGTTTGGGATCAAAGGCGTGCAGGTTTTGAGTCTGTACGTGTGATGGTAATACATAAAGACGTGTCTGTACAGAGCGACTCCCAGCAGCTCAGCCCGTTACTTTCTTCTCCTGACTTCACAGAGCTGCTTAAATGCATGCTCCAATTTTCACCCTCCAGTACGTCCAGGCTGAAGGCCAGCGCCCTGTTTATATGACTCAGCGTAGTGTTCAAGTACAGCCTTTAAATAGTGAGTTCTATTAATGGTTCTCCTGAAAGTTTCAGCTCACCTGACTGCAGGTGTTGGGACTGTAGGAAGAAACCCACTGCACTGTACCACTGCAAACTGATCATTAATATAATATCAATAATATTAGTATTATTAACACTAGAGGATAATTAACTTCAGCAGTCGTCTAACACCACAACGAGGGTGAGGTGGAAAAGCAGACTACACTATACTATAAGAGTATGATATATATATATATATATATATATATATATATATATATATATATATATATATATATATATATATATATATATATACACCAGATACCTATGATATAAACTACTTGTGAACAGGAAATGCTGGTTACATTTTATTGTATTAAACTTATTCTATATTCATTTTAGTCACTGATGATGTTGTTAAACTTATTCACTTATAAGATAAAAGGTTATAAATAATAGTACGATTATTCATTTGTTTATTCATTAATTTATTTTCTGAGCTGGGGTCAGGCTGGAAGAGCTGAAGCCTGTTTTAGTGCTCATTGGTCAGAAGGCAGGAAACGCCCTGGACAGGCTGCCAGTCCATCACAGGACAGGTACACAGATTCACACCTAGTAGTAGCTACACACTGCACTATAATAATATTAATAATAATAATATAGCACAGTATCCAGGACAGAATAACCCGGATAATGAACAGTTTCTACTGACAGGCTGTCAGGCCTCTAAACAAACTGTGAAGCCCCCAACACCTCTTCACTATTATACCAGTTCACTATTACACCAGTTCACTATTACACCAGTTCCTGCCTATCTTCTATAGAGTTTATACATACGTCCCTCCTGTTTATATATATATAAATAAATATAACGCTGCCCTGCTGCTGTAGAGTGATTACCTGAGCCTCACCACAAACATTTCAATGCATGTATGTTGTGACATGATGAGCAAATGACAAATATACTTAAAACTTGAATGTATTTCTACTAATAATAGTAAGAAGTATTGTTTGTTTCAGTGTCTAAAGTTTTTCCCCAGGTTTTCCAGGTGGTTGTTGGGAGTTTTCTACCCCACTTTTGGAAAATTCTGTTTATTTTTTCATTTTTTACTTTCCTCTTCCTTGTGTATTTGGATCACATTATATCTAATCTCCTCAGAAACATCTCCTGAAAACTAAAGTGCATTCATATATATACGACCCCACGACCTGACAATGCAGAAATACAAGCGTGTGTTTGCATGAAGCCCACTGGGAGTGTGGGAATCAATAGCAGAGAGAAAGCTCAGAGCAGTTAAAGCTGCATTGTGCATCTGAATGCATGATTTCTGATGTAAATCTATTTTGCAATGCACAGCACAGCGCACACACACACACACACACACGCACAGCGCACACACACACACACACACGCACAGCGCACACACACACACACGCACACACAATACAATCCCTACAAATATTGCAGAATCTCTACAATACACCTGAGGCCCGTTCAGCATCACGTTCGGATCTATAGAGCGTTTTTCACCAGCATAATACATCACAGTCCGTCCCCAGCGGCTCCGCGCCTCTGAAGCTAGCTGGAGGTTAGCATCTGCGCTGCTAGCATGTAAAGATCAGTGCTAGCTGAGTGTAAATTGGATCCAAAGCCTTGAATAGGTGGTGTTACTCAGCAGCGGGGAAATCATCACGGAGAAGGAGGCGGTGTGCCGGGAGAGACGGAGTCTAGCCGCGCGGCCGCGCTCCAGTTTAAATTGGTGGAGTATTATTGTTAGCGGCGCAGCGGCGTGAGCTCAGAGTTAGAATGAAACATTGGGCTAATTCTGATGGTGAGGGTCTTTACTGACGTGTGTCTGCAGGACCTGACTGTGAGACACATCCGTGTCATCCTGTGTGCTGAGATCATACGTCATCGTTATCATGATGGACTACACCTGCTGATAGATTCAGCTGGACATGAAGGTGAGTAATTACAGTCTACGATGCTCTAATATTAATGCTGTAGTGATTAATTACATCACGATGACTCGCCACATGGTTTAAATACGTTCAGGAAACAAAAACAATAAGACCCCCAGATATTAAGGTGGGACTGTTTCCTCCGCTGACCTATAAAGAGACCCTCCGAGGCTACTGCTGGGTCACGTACCTCATGGTGAGAGATCTGCTGGACATGCTGGCTCTACGACTCACTGGAAGATGAGAGACGCCATCTAGTCCGTTCTGACCCAGCTGTTAGGAGGTGTCGGGGTCAGTGGTTACATGAGGACACACCCACAGTGAACAGGCTTTGGACCTCCAGATGGACCACCAGTAGAGAGAGGATTGGTTCATCAGAAAAGCTGAAGCAGCTCCCACAGTTTCCTGGAACCATATCATCTTTAGCAGTGAATCCAGGTTCTGTTTGGGATCCGGTGCCGGTCGGGTTAGAGTCTGGAGCCTCGTGGTGATGCTTCAAGACGTTAGAGCTACTACTGAGATACATAAATATTAAACTCCTCCTGATTGGACTTGCAACTCAACTTGGAGTACAGACTCAGACACAAACCGCAGCTCAGCGTCACATACAGGATCTAGATCTCTCAGTAAACGGGCTTTAATGAATAGCTGGACGTTACGGTGGTGGTCTGATGTCTCGTGTCACAGGATGTTGATCAGATGTAGTAGTAGTAGTAACACTAGCGTACTGGAACTGCCTACTACTCTACAGCTGGAGCAGTACGTACTGGTCCAATCTAGTACCTACTGACTTAGTAGGCGATTTCGGACACACCCACACACACATGCTGGGAATGATCTTCTTTGGTCGTTTAACGTCATGTTTTATGAAGTACTATCGCCCCCTACTGGACTGACATGCTGGTGTGAGCACTTCCGAGTTTAGCGTTCTCGTTTGGACGATGAAAAATTCTACATTTAGAAGAGAACCTTAACATAAACATATCTGATGTAAAAGTAACTGGACGCGGAACGTTTTCGACACTGGATTCCTGCATGTTTTTACTAGTTAGTAATAGTTTTAATGAAATGTCTGTTAATTATTAGGACGAGCTCTTCAGTGTAGACAGTCTGGAACTCTCAGTTAAACTGAAACACTGATATTCTGTATGTCAGTGAAACAGCATTAAACTGGTTTGAGGTTGAAACTGTTTCAGTCGTGGACGCGCGTCTCGTGCACTCCAGCGAGTATCAAAGCTGCCACCACATATTTTCAAACTAGCTTAACGTTGCTAAGCGCCCGTCAAACACAGCTTCGTCAAACACAACGTCAGACAGCTTCACCGTCACCGGAACGTTTCCTGACAGACGCTACCCTGAACGTTATTACACATGCTAACAGCTCGGACCAGCCGGTGCAGGTAGATAACCAGGCTGTCTGTGGAGATACGACCAGGAACCCAAGCAGCACTCGGACCTAAAACTCCCGTTCAGACAATCAGACAGTCGTTTACCTAGAACCAGAACAGAGAACCGCTTCATCTATGATAGAACTGGTTTACTTTATCAACACAGGTAATAGAAAACGTTACAGCGGTCTCTCTCTGACTGGGGACGACCAGAGGAGGACGGTCTCTCTCTCTATCCAGGGTCGACCAGAGGAGGACGGTCTCTCTCTCTATCCAGGGTCGACTCTCTTTTGCTCTCTATCTGGGGTCGACCAGAGGAGGACGGTCTCTCTCTCTATCCGGGGACGACCAGAGAAGGACGGTCTCTCTCTCTATCCGGGGACAACCAGAGGAGGACGGTCTCTCTCTCTATCCGGGGACGACCAGGGGAGGACGGTCACTCTCTCTCTATCCGGGGACGACCGGAGGAGGACGATCACTCTCTCTCTCTCTCTCTATCCAGGGTCGACCAGAGGAGGATGGTCACTCTCTCTCTATCCGGGGACAACCAGAGGAGGACGGTCACTCTCTCTCTATCCGGGGACGACCAGGGGAGGAGGGTCACTCTCTCTCTCTATCCGGGGACGACCAGAGGAGGATGGTCACTCTCTCTCTATCCGGGGACAACCAGAGGAGGACGGTCACTCTCTCTCTATCCGGGGACGACCAGAGGAGGACGGCCACAGGGGGGCTTGGACCTGGAGACCCTTTCTCATGTATCTGTTATGCATGGATTTTTTTTTCCATTCGTTTCTCCGTGTTGTTTTTTTCATAAACTGTTTTTCTGTAAACCTGCTTTGAGACACTGGTTGTGAAAAGTGCTACAAATAAATGTTGATTGATTGATTGATTGATTGATTGATTGGCTGATATTATTATTGTAAGTGTTGCATAAATGCTCTATACATAATTCATGGTTTATTCATAACTGATTCCACAATTTCTTGTGATCAATAAATGAATAATCTGTTTAATGTCTGGTTAGAATGTACGCTCTGCTGTATCGTGTTTAAATGGTTATTGACGTCAGCAGCCGAAGCAGACCATCAAAGAGAGTTCGTTACATTCTCAAGGCCAACGAGGTGTGTTGTTCTACTCGTGGAAGAGTTTGTGTCGTGCTAAGAGTTATTTCTTATTTGTTTACAGGCTGTGTACCGTATGACTTGTTGATATATTTTTGTATTATGTTTATTTAAATATATATATATATAGTTCTCACAGCGTGACTGGAAGCACTTATACCTCAGACTGACAACACCTGTCCAAGAAATAAACACCTGTTCCAAAGAACCAACTGTGTTTGTGTAAAAGAAGAAACCAGACAGGAAGTTTTTATTTACTCAGTAAACACTTTATTATTAAATATTAATCAGTAATAAAAGAGTAAGTAGAGCTTTTACACTTTATTATTAAATATTAATCAGTAATAATAGAGTAAGTAGAGCTTTTACACTTTATTATTAAATATTAATCAGTATTAATAGAGTAAGTAGAGCTTTTACACTTTATTATTAAATATTAATCAGTATTAATAGAGTAAGTAGTGCTTTTACACTTTATTATTAAATATTAATCAGTATTAATAGAGTAAGTAGAGCTTTTACACTTTATTATTAAATATTAATCAGTATTAATAGAGTAAGTAGAGCTTTTAAACTTTATTATAAAATATTAAACAGTATTAATAGAGTATGTAGTGCTTTTACACTTTATTATAAAATATTAAACAGTATTAATAGAGTATGTAGTGCTTTTACACTTTATTATTAAATATTAATCAGTATTAATAGAGTAAGTAGTGTTTTTCATACGTCAGTGTGTTTATTAACTCTTTCCAAGCTTCTCCTAAACAACCCAGTATTATTATCAGTTCTGATCTAATACCTGCTTTGACTGCTCAGTACTTCATTAAGATAAATCAAGAACTGAACACATTCATACAATGTCTGGGGCGTCCAGGAGAAATCTGGAACCTAACTTTGTTCTTCAAACTGGATCAAGATCTGATCTACTTCTCTCACAATAACATTTTCATGTTACTTTGTATTGTATGTCTGATTATTTACATCTGTTCTAATCAGACCTGCTGTTCTTACTGGTGATCAGACACTGATTGATCAGATAAGACTTTTACTCTATCAGATCAGGGGTCTCAGAGTTTGTTTGAGTTTATAATAACAGTCTAATAAATATGAATGTCTAATAATCTGTTAATGATGTTCGACACTCATAAACAGTTGCATGTTCTTCAACATGTTCGTGTCAGAGCTGAGATCATAAACATCATGTTTTGATGTCATTCAGTCGATAGAGAAATGAAGTAAACCTGAAACTCGTGTGTATTAGTTTCTTTCTTCTTGGTTGACAAACATCTGCAAACTGTCAGCGTCCTGTCTTCTCACATTAGTCTGAATGACAGTTTCCTGAGCAGCCTGTGAAGAGAAGATCAGTTCATAAGAGAGTCCTTACTGTCTCAGCAGAGTTCAGTGGAATTCATCTCAGCACACTTCCTCTTACTCCATTAATTAAAGGCTGGTGTTGATGCCCCTCTGACAGTAGAGGGTCCTGGGAGTTTCCCAGTGCTGGTCCTGGAGGTCCATTTCTGAGCTCTTCCTGTTTTATTATAGATTCTAACTGAAGAACAGGCAGTGTTGAGACAGTGACCCTCCAGGACCAGGACAGAGGAACACCGCTCTAGGGGGCGCTGCAGAGGTTAAGACCAAATTCATGGCAAAATTCTTAAGACCCGGTACATCCTAAGACCCAACTCACACTAAGACCCAACTCACACTAAGACCCAACTCACACTAAGACCCAACTCACACTAAGACCCAGCCCAAACTAAGACCCAGCTCACACTAAGACCCAACTCACATTAAGACTCAACTCACACTAAGACCCAGCCCTAACTAAGACCCAGCTCACACTAAGACCCAACTCACACTAAGACCCAACTCACACTAAGACTCAACTCACACTAAGACCCAGCCCTAACTAAGACCCAGCTCACACTAAGACCCAACTCACACTAAGACCCAACTCACACTAAGACTTAACTCACACTAAGACCCAGCTCACACTAAGACTTAACTCACACTAAGACCCAACTCACAATAAGACCCAACTCACACTAAGACCCAACTCACAATAAGACCCAACTCACAATAAGACCCAACTCACACTAAGACTCAACTCACACTAAGACCCAGCCCTAACTAAGACCCAGCTCACACTAAGACCCAACTCACACTAAGACCCAACTCACACTAAGACTTAACTCACACTAAGACCCAGCTCACACTAAGACTTAACTCACACTAAGACCCAACTCACACTAAGACCCAACTAACACTAAGACCCAACTAACACTAAGACCCAACTTACACTAAGACCCAACTCACAATAAGACCCAACTCACACTAAGACCCAACTCACAATAAGACCCAACTCACAATATGACCCAGCCCAAACTAAGACCCAACTCACACTAAGACCCAGCTCACACTAAGACCCAACTCACACTAAGACCCAGCTCACACTAAGACCCAACTCACATTAAGACTCAACTCACACTAAGACCCAGCCCTAACTAAGACCCAGCTCACACTAAGACCCAACTCACACTAAGACCCAACTCACACTAAGACTCAACTCACACTAAGACCCAGCCCTAACTAAGACCCAGCTCACACTAAGACCCAACTCACACTAAGACCCAACTCACACTAAGACTTAACTCACACTAAGACCCAGCTCACACTAAGACTTAACTCACACTAAGACCCAACTCACAATAAGACCCAACTCACACTAAGACCCAACTCACAATAAGACCCAACTCACAATAAGACCCAACTCACACTAAGACTCAACTCACACTAAGACCCAGCCCTAACTAAGACCCAGCTCACACTAAGACCCAACTCACACTAAGACCCAACTCACACTAAGACTTAACTCACACTAAGACCCAGCTCACACTAAGACTTAACTCACACTAAGACCCAACTCACACTAAGACCCAACTAACACTAAGACCCAACTAACACTAAGACCCAACTTACACTAAGACCCAACTCACAATAAGACCCAACTCACACTAAGACCCAACTCACAATAAGACCCAACTCACACTAAGACCCAACTCACAATAAGACCCAACTCACAATATGACCCAGCCCAAACTAAGACCCAACTCACACTAAGACCCAGCTCACACTAAGACCCAACTCACACTAAGACCCAGCTCACACTAAGACCCAACTCACACTAAGACCCAGCCCAAACTAAGACCCAGCTCACACTAAGACCCAACTCACATTAAGACTCAACTCACACTAAGACCCAGCCCTAACTAAGACCCAGCTCACACTAAGACCCAACTCACACTAAGACCCAACTCACACTAAGACTCAACTCACACTAAGACCCAGCCCTAACTAAGACCCAGCTCACACTAAGACCCAACTCACACTAAGACCCAACTCACACTAAGACTTAACTCACACTAAGACCCAGCTCACACTAAGACTTAACTCACACTAAGACCCAACTCACAATAAGACCCAACTCACACTAAGACCCAACTCACAATAAGACCCAACTCACAATAAGACCCAACTCACAATAAGACCCAACTCACAATAAGACCCAACTCACACTAAGACTCAACTCACACTAAGACCCAGCCCTAACTAAGACCCAGCTCACACTAAGACCCAACTCACACTAAGACCCAACTCACACTAAGACTTAACTCACACTAAGACCCAGCTCACACTAAGACTTAACTCACACTAAGACCCAACTCACACTAAGACCCAACTAACACTAAGACCCAACTAACACTAAGACCCAACTTACACTAAGACCCAACTCACAATAAGACCCAACTCACACTAAGACCCAACTCACAATAAGACCCAACTCACACTAAGACCCAACTCACAATAAGACCCAACTCACAATATGACCCAGCCCAAACTAAGACCCAACTCACACTAAGACCCAGCTCACACTAAGACCCAACTCACACTAAGACCCAGCTCACACTAAGACCCAACTCACACCTAGACCCAACTCACACTAAAACCCAACTCACACTAAGACTTAACTCACACTAAGACCCAGCTCACACTAAGACCCAACTCACACCTAGACCCAACTCACACTAAAACCCAACTCACACTAAGACTTAACTCACACTAAGACCCAGCTCACACTAAGACCCAACTCACACTAAGACCCAACTCACACAAAGACCCGGCCCACTCTTAGAATTAGCTCATCTGAGGGGGCGGGGCTTTTGAAGACCAGATGCGGGGCTACACTCTTACTCTGTGGGGTCCCAACCTCAGTAAAGGGAGCCCACCAGCAGAAGACAGCAGTGGGGGGAGTGTGTGTGTGTGGGGGTCTTAATCAGAGGATATGAGTGTATATGATACTCGAGTGTTTTCTAGTCTATATCTGAACCAGCTACACTGATCACATGAACACACGCAGCTAATGAAGCTGAGCTCAGAAACCCAGACCACCAAAACTCTCAGTGCAACAAATATTAGGACAGTTCTGCTGCACTCATATCGTCCATGGTAACGGATATTTAACTGTGTGTAATTATGGTCTGCCTTGCTTCTCCTCAGCGCTGCTCATCCTCTCTTTACTCTCCCCCATTCTCTGATCAGTCTATCTCTCTCTCCATCTCTCTCTCTCTCCATCTCTCCATATCTCTCTCTCCATCTCTCCATATCTCTCTCTCTCCATCTCTCTTTCTCTCTCTCTCCATCTCTCTCTCTCTCTCTCTCTCCATCTCTCCATATCTCTCTCTCCATCTCTCCATATCTCTCTCTCCATCTCTCTCTCTCTCTCTCTCTCTCTCTCTCTCCATCTCTCTCTCTCTCTCTCTACATCTCTCTTTCTCTCTCTCTCCATCTCTCTCTCTCTCTCTCTCTCTCCATCTCTCCATATCTCTCTCTCCATCTCTCCATATCTCTCTCTCCATCTCTCTCTCTCTCTCTCTCTCTCTCTCTCTCTCCATCTCTCTCTCTCTCTCTCTACATCTCTCTTTCTCTCTCTCTCCATCTCTCTCTCTCTCTCTCTCCATCTCTCTCGCTTCATATCTCTCTCTCCCTTCCTCTCTTTCTCTTTCTCTCCATCTCTCTCGCTTCATATCTCTCTCTCCCTTCCTCTCTTTCTCTTTCTCTCCATCTCTCTCTCTCTCTCTCTCCATCTCTCTCTCTCTCTCTCTCTCTCTCTCTCTCTCTCTCTCCATGTCTCTCTCTCTCCATCTTTCTCTCTCTCTCTCTACATCTCTCTTTCTCTCTCTCTCTCTACATCTCTCTTTCTCTCTCTCTCTCTACATCTCTCTTTCTCTCTCTCTCTCTCTCTCTCTCCATCTCTCTCTCTCTCTCTACATCTCTCTTTCTCTCTCTCTCCATCTCTCTCTCTCTCTCTCCATCTCTCTCGCTTCATATCTCTCTCTCCCTTCCTCTCTTTCTCTTTCTCTCCATCTCTCTCGCTTCATATCTCTCTCTCCCTTCCTCTCTTTCTCTTTCTCTCCATCTCTCTCTCTCTCTCTCTCCATCTCTCTCTCTCTCTCTCTCTCTCCATGTCTCTCTCTCTCCATCTTTCTCTCTCTCTCTCCATCTCTCCATATCTCTCTCTCTCTCTCTCTCTCTCTCTCTCTCTCGCTTCATATCTCTCTCTCCCTCCCTCTCTCTCTCTCTCTCTCTCTCTCCCTCTCTCTCTCTCTCTCTCTCTTTCGCTTCATATCTCTCTCTCCCCCCCCTCTCTCTCTCTCTCTCTGTCTATCTCTCCATCTTTCTCTCTCTCTCTCCATCTCTCCATATCTCTCTCTCTCTCTCTCTCGCTTCATATCTCTCTCTCTCTCTCTCTCTCTCTCTCTCCCTCTCTCTCTCTCTCTCCATCGCTCTCTATCTCTCTCTCTCCATCGCTCCCTCTCTATCTCTCTCTCTCCATCGCTCCCTCTCTCTGTCTCTCCATCTCTCTCTCTCTCTCTCTCTCTCTCTCTCTCTCTCATGTAAATGACCCTCACTATGACACTAGCAGACTGACAGACTCTGGACAGACTCTGGTTCTGGACTGTCTGGTAACAGTCTGGAGGTCATTATCATGTTTGTTTCTTTTAATAAAGATCTGGACCACTGACCCGTCTGACCACAGCACACGTTTCCACTGAGCCTGTGAGCCCAGAGAAGTGGGTGGGGCTTCTGGACTGGGTTAATATAAGGCTGCTGTTCTGCTCAGTGTTCAGTGTTCAGTGGTGTTGGTGCATGTAACTGTATGTGGTGTCTGATAAATGTTTACTAAAGTGATCCTGAGCCCACGTGGTTCTATCAGCTGTGGTTCTATCAGCTGTGGTTCTATCAGCTGTGGTTCTATCAGCTGTGGTTCTATCAGCTGTGGTTCTGGATGCGACGTCGTCTGAGGGAGATCACTGGTGTTCAGATTAGACCTTGCACCCTTTGTTCACTGAAGCTCCTCCTGATGTCTTGAGTGGTTCCGTGATGTTCTGCTCTGTGAAGAGAGAA
Organism: Megaleporinus macrocephalus; assembly: GCA_021613375.1. Classification (NCBI taxonomy): domain Eukaryota; kingdom Metazoa; phylum Chordata; class Actinopteri; order Characiformes; family Anostomidae; genus Megaleporinus; species Megaleporinus macrocephalus. The sequence continues at coordinate 47,008,169 of CM038713.1, read as the reverse complement.
ACATCAAATCCCTTCTGGTGTCTCTTAGACATGTTTGTAGACAAACTGGAGATCCTCTGCTCATCGTTGCTCCTCAGACACTCAGACTTTCCAGGTGCTGCTTTTGTACTCAATCTTGATTACAGTCACCTGTTAAATATCACATCATTATTCAGTGTTTATCTCATTACTAGTCCTAAACTCTCCTAAACTCTCCCAAACTCTCCCAAACTCTCCCTAACTCACCTAAACTCTCCTAAACTCTCCTAAACTCTCCCAAACTCTCCTAAACTCTCCCAAACTCTCCCAAACTCTCCCAAACTCTCCTTAACTCACCTAAACTCTCCCAAACTCTCCCAAACTCTCCCAAACTCTCCCAAACTCTCCCAAACTCCCCTAAACTCTCCCAAACTCTCCCAAACTCTCCCTAACTCACCTAAACTCTCCTAAACTCTCCTAAACTCTCCCAAACTCTCCTAAACTCTCCTAAACTCTCCCAAACTCTCCCAAACTCTCCCTAACTCACCTAAACTCTCCCAAACTCTCCCTAACTCACCTAAACTCTCCCAAACTCTCCCAAACTCTCCCTAACTCACCTAAACTCTCCTAAACTCTCCCAAACTCTCCCAAACTCTCCCAAACTCTCCTAAACTCTCCCAAACTCTCCCAAACTCTCCCTAACTCACCTAAACTCTCCTAAACTCTCCCAAACTCTCCCAAACTCTCCCAAACTCTCCCAAACTCTCCCAAACTCCCCTAAACTCTCCCAAACTCTCCCAAACTCTCCTTAACTCTCCTAGGGGGCAGTCGTGGGCTGAAGGTTAGGGATCCGGTCTTGTGACCGGAAGGTCGCCGGTTCGATCCCTGGGACCGGCAAGTCATGACTGTAGTGCCCTTGGGCTAGGCACCTAACCCCAACTGCTCCCCGGGCGCCGTGGATAAGGGCTGCCCACCGCTCCGGGCACGTGTGCTCACCGCCCCCTAGTGTGTATGTTCACTAGTGTTTGTATATGTGGGTGTTTCACTGCACGGATGGGTTAAATGCGGAGGTCAAATTCCGCTGTGTGTAAACACATGTGGCTAATCGTACGTCGTAAACTCTCCCAGACTCTTCCAACTCTGTTTGGAATTTAAGATTCAAGAGTTTTATTTTCATATGCACAGCAGAAACAGTTACAGCTACACTGTACAATGAAATTCTTACTTTGCTGCTTCTCCATTCACCAATAAATAAAGATAACAAACTCAGATAAAGATATACAAAAAATATAAAGTACAATAATATATTGTAAGTTGAAGTAAATAAATATAAATAAATAATAATAATAAAAATAATAAAATAAAAATAATGCAGGCCTGAAATGCTGGAATGGATGAATATTAATTAAAGAACACTTGAAATATCAAAACATTAAATATCTCCAGTTCATACTATAATCAGAGAAACTGCTCACACTGTCCCGGCGTTCTTTCTGATTAAGATCACCTCCACCGCTCCACCGGGCTGCTCAGCGTTCATAAGGCCACGCAACACCAACGCGGACCCACAGAACCACTGATAAAGTCCTAACATGCATTATTAGCAGCTCTGATGTCGAGCTGACGGAACATCAATATCAGGTGACGTTAACGTTCTCTGACATTATGCTGCCACGACCTCTTCTGGGGTGACATGACACAAACCCTGTAGCTCAGAGCGCGTCAGTGATATACTGCTCATAATAGCTTGTCAGTCAGGCTGAGTGAACAGAAACCAATCAATCAATCAATCAATCAATCAATCAATCCATCAATCACTCAGTTTTTTTTCCACCGTGAAATACGCTGAGGATGACCCTCGGTTATGATGAGAGTAAGAACACAGTGAACAGACTGAAGAGTAAAAATAGAAATAATAGAATAAAACAGATCTGGATAATAAACTTAGACACTTCAAATTTTAAATCTGACGGCCGAACTAAATTATTAGTGAAGCTGAGCCGGACCAGCTGGTGCGCTGCAGCTGAAAACAGAGTTTCCCAGTTCAGGTAAATCTCCCTGCACCTGTACGGCGATCCAGTCACTGGAGTCTCATCATTTCTATTATTTACAGACAGCATATATAATATAATATATACCAGAATATCAGACGGCATGTGGCCGAGCGGCGGCTTATAAATAAACAGAGAGGAGCTTCTCTCTGCGTACAGCCAGACAGGAGCAGCCGACTCTGGAGCGAGTTTTTTAATGTAGCTGTGTATGATTTACTGTCACATGATCAGCATTACATCTCTGTGATCTACACTGAGCTTCAACGTCAGCTGGTATACTGCGGTGCATCATTTTACCCCAGAGAGCAGAACCAGGAGTCCCGGCGGGCGGCGGCTAGGACAGTCCTTAAGAAACGTTTACGTAGCTTTAAGTCAGGAGTCCTGATGGGTTTGTCGTGTATCCCTCTGAATGTTTCTTATACATTTTATTAGTGTTATTTATTTACTTTTGGTCCTCGCTGTCAGACCGTAGGCCCCAGCTGACTTATATCTCATATACTGATCTCATATACTGATCTCATATACTGATCTCATATACTAAAACTCACAAAGCTTGAACATTTCTTCCACACTGGATAAAAATAAACAGATGAAGGAGAGAGCTGTGTTATAAACAGTCAGACAGTTTAGTCGTCTGTAGATATGCTCTGTATGGAAAGCTCTGTTCACTTACAGCTGCCTGTTAACTGCTCTGTTAGTTTCTCGGCTAAGCACAGCTGCACATACAAGACACCTCAGCATCACTACTGGACTGAGAATCGTCCCCCAACCAAAACTATCCAGACAGCAGTGTCCTGTGGGCGGCGTCCTGTGTCCACTGATGAAGAACTAGAGGAACACAGACTGTGCAGCAGCAGATGAGCTACTGTCTCTGACTTTACATCTACAAGGTGGACCAGCAAGTAGTAGGAGTGTCTAATAGAGTGGACAGTGAGTGGACACCGTGTTTAAACACTCCAGCAGCAGCACTGCTGTGTCTGATCCACTCACACAAGCACCACGTCAGTGTCACTGCAGTGCTGAGAATGACCCACCTCCCTTATAGTATCTGCTCTGTGGTGGTCCTGTGGTGGTCCTGATCATTAAAGAACAGAGTAATAAAGTATACAGAGAATCAGATGAACTACAGTCTGTAAGTGGACCTCCTGTATGGTCAGTGGAGCTGATACAGTGGACAGTGAGTGGAGGTCCTGTATGGTCAGTGGAGCTGATACAGTGGACAGTGAGTGGAGGTCCTGTATGGTCAGTGGAGCTGATACAGTGGACAGTGAGTGGAGGTCCTGTATGGTCAGTGGAGCTGATACAGTGGACAGTGAGTGGAGATATAAGCAGTACGGTAAGACCCTCACTCTCTCAGTGGTGTAAGACAGAACTTCAGATCAAAGTCCTGATAGCAGGAACATTCCTAAAGAGAATCTTCAACAGGAAAATAAATATAATACGAGTTTCTGTATGTTCGTGTTTAGGGAACCATCAGAAACAACGAGGCAGCTAGATTTACTAACAGTGGGCTGATGTGCTCCTGGTCTCTGGGGTAGAACTCAAGAGAACCCACAAGTTCTATTCCCAGGACAGGACTGAGCCTCATCTCACTGAAGCAGATCAGTGTAGGTGATATAACACACAGTTCATATACACACTAACCGAGAGGACACTTCTGAGTCCAAGGGTGACTGTGCAATGCCTGAAACCCCACCCCCCCCGTACACACCCCCCCCCCAAACACCCCCACACCCCCGAGTGCATTTGCCTGCTGGGTCATGTCCATTCCGCAAGTTGCAGGCAGCAAATCTCTGGTGTGATTTTGAATCTTTGCTCGGGAAACTGCGGCGGCCTGCTACTTGAACCGTGCAGTGGTGACTAGCCTCGCAGGTATGAGCAGCATAACAACGAGGGTGTCAAACAACGAGATGCTAACTAAACTGCAGTTACGGCAGCAGCTCAGGCAATACCCACAGCAGCTGAGGCAATATCCATAACAACAGCTACTCACTGCGCTGCCCGGCCTGTAGATTAGCCTGTAAGCCTTCAAAAACCCAGTGGTGTAACGAGGTTAGACAGAGTGAAGTATAGCTCCATCAAAGCTAAAAATAACATGTCACACTCTCCTCATGCTAATGCTACGGTGGGCAGGAACACTAGCGCACAAAGCAGAGCAACCAAAGTCACCAAATCAGCAAAGCAGGAGGAGATACGGGCTTACTCAGAACTGTAAACACAAAAATACAACAAATCCTACGTCCAAACCTGCTCCATTGGTTTTGCCTACATATGGTATCTGTATCTCATGTGGGCTGAGGAGAAGATCTTGTCTTAAAAAATGATTTTCTGTTTAATTGTGTCGGGCTAGTACAGTCAAGAGTTTTAGAACATATGTTGTGATCACAAGTGTACATATATATATATATATTTATATACGGGAGACTGAATAAGCTTCTGGTAGGTTGTCACAGGGGTTGGCTGGAGAGCAAACATGATGAACCAGGTGGTCCCACAGATGCTCAACTGGGTTCAAATCTGGGGAATTAGGGGTCCAGGGTTTTGTTCAGCTTTCCCAACCAGTGTGGGACATTTCTAGTTGTGCGACGTGTTGCATTGTCCTGCTGGAAGATCCCATCCACCCCAGAGAAGACAATCAGCAGGTATGGTGTACGTGATCTGCAATATATGTTTATATATGTTTATATATGTTTATATGTGTGCCAGTTTGACGTTGCCCAGTTATCTAGGGGGTCGGCCATGTGATGCTAATTCAGTCAAGTCTAGTTTAGCACTTTTTACAACGATGTTGCAGCTTTACAGGAGTTTAAAAACATGAAATCACATCCCTTTATCTACTGTGAGCGAGCCAGACACGACGTTGGTGAGAAAAAAAACTCCCTCAACTGGAGGAAGAAACGTTGGGAGGAACCAAGTCAAGTCAAGTCAAGTCAAGTCAAGTGGGTTTTTATTGTCATTTCAACTACATACAGAGTACACAGTGAAACGAAACAACGTTCCTCCAGGACCATGGTGCAACATAGACAGTGCATACAGACACAAGTGCAACACAAACAAACAAGTACGGACAGACAACACAACACAGTACAGACAGAGAATAATAAATAATTGCTGGTTGTGTGCAAATTGTGCAATGTGTAATAAATAGAGTCCAGTGAGGTAGTAAAGTTATTAGTGCAATGCTTTGTGCAAAAATGCTTCCCTTTTTTTTATCTGGGGTAAATGGTTGGAGAAAGATATCAGTTCAGACGTTGAGTTGTGTTGAGAAGTCTTGGGGGAAGAAGCTGTTGGTCGTGTTGGACCGGACGCTGCGGTACCTTCTTCCTGATGGCAGGAGGGAGAACAGTCTGTGTGAAGGGTGGGTGGGGTCATCCACAATGCTGGTTGCTTTGCGGATGCAGCGGGTGGTGTAAATGTCCAAGACGGAGGGGAGAGAGACTCCGATGATCCTCTCAGCTGTCCTCACAATGCGTTGGAGGGACTTGCGGTCAGAGGCTGTGCAGGTCCCAAACCAAGCAGTGATGCAGCTGCTTAGGATGCTCTCTATGGTTCCCCTATAGAAGAGGGTGAGGATGGGTGGAGGGAGACGGGCCTTTCTCAGCTTCCGGAGGAAGTAGAGACGCTGCTGGGCTTTCTTGGCTGTAGAGCTGGTGTTCAGGGACCAGGTGAGGTTCTCCGCTAGGTGGACACCAAGGAACTTGGTGCTCTTAACGATCTCCACAGAGGAGCCGTTGATGTTAAGCGGAGAGTGGTCCGGTCTTGATTTCCTGAAGTCAACAACCATTTCCTTGGTCTTCTCTACATTCCAGTGAAGGTTGTTGACTGTACACCAGTCTGTCAGCTGCTGTACCTCCTCCCTGTATGCTGACTCGTCGCCTTTGCTGATGAGACCCAGCACAGTTGTATCATCGGCGAACTTTATGATGCTGTTGGAACTGTGTTTCGCAACACAGTCATGAGTCAGCAGGGTGAACAACAGAGGACTCAGTACACTGCCCTGGGGTGCCCCAGTGTTCATGGTGATGGTGCTGGAGCTGCTGTTCCCGAACCGGACTAACTGGGGCCTCCCTGTCAGGAAGTCCAGGATCCAGTTGCACAGGGGGGTTTTGAGTCCCAGCAGGCTTAACTTCCTGGTGAGATTCTGTGGGATGATGGTGTTGAATGCTGAACTGAAGTCTATGAACAGCATTCTGACGTAGGTGTCCTTCTTCTCCAGGTGGGTAAGGGAGAGGTGAAGGGTGGTGGTGATGGCATCGTCCGTGGAGCGGTTGGGACGATATGCAAATTGCAAGGGGTCCAATGAAGAGGGCAGTTGGGTTTTGATGTTCCTCTTGACTAGCCTCTCGAAGCACTTCATGATGATGGGCGTGAGAGCTACGGGACGGTAGTCATTGAGGCAGGACACCGTGGACTTCTTCGGCACGGGGATGATGGTGGTGGTCTTGAGGCACGTTGGGACAGTGGAGCTGCGCAGGGAGACGTTGAAGATGTCCGTGAGAACATCTGTCAACTGGTCTGCACACTCTCTGAGCACTCTGCCAGGGATGTTGTCTGGTCCTGCAGCTTTCCGTGGGTTGACTCTGCGCAGAGTTTTCCTCACGTCCACTGCAGTCAGGCACAGCGCCTGCTCTGATCTTGGGTGTGATCTTGGGTGTGATCTTGGGTGTGATCTTGGGTGTGATCCTGCTCACCAACGTGTTGTTCTGAGCCTCAAACCGTGCATAAAAGTCGTTAAGGGCATCGGGGAGGAAGGCATCACTGTCACAGGACGGTGGCATTGTCCTGTAGTGTGTGATTTCCTGGATGCCCTGCCACATGCGCCGCGTGTCACCCGTGTCCTGGAAGTGGTTGTGGATCCTCTGGGCGTGAGCGCGCTTTGCCTCTCGGATGGCTCGTGACAATTTGGCTCTTGCTTTCCTTAGGGCCGCCTTGTCACCCACTCTGAAGGCCGAGTCGCGGGTCCTCAGTAGCGCACGCACCTCAGGAGTCATCCACGGCTTCTGGTTTGGGCATATGGTGATGGTCTTGGAGACAGTGACATCATCAATACACTTGCTGATGTAGCCAGTGACTGATGCTGTGTACTCCTCCAAGTTAACAGAGTCGCCTTCAGTCGCAGCCTCCCTGAACACGTCCCATGCAGTTCACTCAACACAGTCCTGAAGGGCAGAGATGCTCCTGCCGGCCAGGTTTTCAGCTGCTTCTGAACTGGTCTGGAGCGTCTGATGAGGGGTGTGTAAGCTGGAGTCAGATACACAGACATGTGGTCCGAGAACGCGAGGTGGGGGCGGGGCTCCGCCCGGTACGCGCTGGATATGTTTGTGTAAACAAGGTCCAACGCGTTCGCTCCTCTCGTGGCAAAGTCCACATGCTGATGGAATTTAGGGAGGACTGACTGGAGATTAGCGTGGTCTCACAAGCAGAGACCAAGCAGACTCACAAGCAGAGACCCCTCCTCCTCTGGTGGAACAGTATCTACAGTTTATTAACTAAAGCTGAGTTTGAAGGTAAGAGCTTTAGAACCTGCACAGGATCTACATCAGGTGGATGATACAGCGATGCAGTCAAGGATGGAGCAAATAACATGAATGGAGAGGAGAACTGGTTGGTGCCAAGGGATGAGGGTCCTGGTGGTCCATTCTTTACAGTATTCAGGGGGACAGGTGGGCTGTTATTACATCGGAAAGAGAAAAGAGACAGAGTTAGTTCTGGTTTGGGTTAGTACAGAGACATAGTTAGTTCTGGTTTGGGTTAGTACAGAGTCAGAGTTAGTTCTGGTTTGGGTTAGTACAGAGACAGAGTTAGTTCTGGTTTAGGTCAGTACAGAGACAGAGTTAGTTCTGGTTTAGGTCAGTACAGAGACAGAGTTAGTTCTGGTTTGTGTTAGTACAGAGACAGAGTTAGTTCTGGTTTGGGTTAGTACAGAGACAGAGTTAGTTCTGGTTTAGGTTAGTACAGAGACATAGTTAGTTCTGGTTTGGGTTAGTACAGAGTCAGAGTTAGTTTTGGTTTGTGTTAGTACAGATTCAGAGTTAGTTCTGGTTTGTGTTAGTACAGAGACAGAGTTAGTTCTGGTTTGGGTTAGTACAGAGACATAGTTAGTTCTGGTTTGGGTTAGTACAGAGTCAGAGTTAGTTTTGGTTTGTGTTAGTACAGATTCAGAGTTAGTTCTGGTTTGTGTTAGTACAGAGACAGAGTTAGTTCTGGTTTAGGTTAATACAGAGACAGAGTTAGTTCTGGTTTGGGTTAGTACAGAGACAGAGTTAGTTCTGGTTTAGGTTAGTACAGAGACAGAGTTAGTTCTGGTTTGTGTTAGTACAGAGACAGAGTTAGTTCTGGTTTAGGTTAGTACAGAGTCAGAGTTAGTTCTGGTTTAGGTTAGTACAGAGACAAAGTTAGTTTTGGTTTGTGTTAGTACAGAGACAGAGTTAGTTCTGGTTTAGGTTAGTACGGAGTTAGTTCTGGTTTAGGTTAATACAGAGACAGAGTTAGTTCTGGTTTAGGTTAGTACGGAGTTAGTTCTGGTTTAGGTTAGTACAGAGACAGAGTTAGTTCTGGTTTGGGTTAGTACAGAGACAGAGCTAGTTCTGGTTTAGGTCAGTACAGAGACAGAGTTAGTTCTGGTTTGGGTTAGTACAGAGACAGAGTTAGTTCTGGTTTAGGTTAGTACAGAGACAGAGCTAGTTCTGGTTTGGGTTAGTACAGAGACAGAGTTAGTTCTGGTTTAGGTCAGTACAGAGACAGAGCTAGTTCTGGTTTAGGTTAGTACAGAGACTGAGTTAGTTCTGGTTTAGGTTAGTACAGAGACAGAGTTAGTTCTGGTTTAGGTCAGTACAGAGACAGAGTTAGTTCTGGTTTGGGTTAGTACAGAGACAGAGTTAGTTCTGGTTTAGGTTAGTACAGAGACAGAGTTAGTTCTGGTTTAGGTTAGTACAGAGACAGAGCTAGTTCTGGTTTAGGTTAGTACAGAGACTGAGTTAGTTCTGGTTTAGGTTAGTACAGAGACAGAGTTAGTTCTGGTTTAGGTCAGTACAGAGACAGAGTTAGTTCTGGTTTAGGTTAGTACGGAGTTAGTTCTGGTTTAGGTTAGTACAGAGACAGAGTTAGTTCTGGTTTGGGTTAGTACAGAGACATAGTTAGTTCTGGTTTAGGTCAGTACAGAGACAGAGTTAGTTCTGGTTTGGGTTAGTACAGAGACAGAGTTAGTTCTGGTTTAGGTTAGTACAGAGACAGAGCTAGTTCTGGTTTAGGTTAGTACAGAGACAGAGTTAGTTCTGGTTTGGGTTAGTACAGAGACAGAGTTAGTTCTGGTTTAGGTTAGTACAGAGACAGAGTTAGTTCTGGTTTGGGTTAGTACAGAGACAGAGTTAGTTCTGGTTTAGGTTAGTACAGAGACAGAGCTAGTTCTGGTTTAGGTTAGTACAGAGACAGAGTTAGTTCAGGTTTGTGTTAGTACAGAGACTGAGTTAGTTCTGGTTTAGGTTAGTACAGAGACAGAGTTAGTTCTGGTTTAGGTTAGTACAGAGACAGAGCTAGTTCTGGTTTAGGTTAGTACAGAGACAGAGTTAGTTCTGGTTTGTGTTAGTACAGAGACAGAGTTAGTTCTGGTTTGGGTTAGTACAGAGACAGTTAGTTCTGGTTTGGGTTAGTACAGAGACAGAGTTAGTTCTGGTTTGTGTTAGTACAGAGACAGAGTTAGTTCTGGTTTAGGTTAGTACAGAGACAGAGTTAGTTCTGGTTTAGGTTAGTACAGAGACAGAGTTAGTTCTGGTTTGTGTTAGTACAGAGACAGAGTTAGTTCTGGTTTAGGTTAGTACAGAGACAGAGTTAGTTCTGGTTTAGGTTAGTACAGAGACAGAGTTAGTTCTGGTTTGTGTTAGTACAGAGACAGAGTTAGTTCTGGTTTGTGTTAGTACAGAGACAGAGTTAGTTCTGGTTTAGGTTAGTACAGAGGATGAGAAGCGTTTCAGATTGTAGCTGGAGCTGCTGCACAGGTGCTACATCTGGAGGATACAGTGGAGCTGATATGATGGACAGTGAGTGGAGATATAAGGAGGTGTACCTAATAAAGTGGCAGGTTGGTGTACGTGGATGGATACTGATCAGAATCAGAATCGGAATCAGAATCAGAATCAGAATCAGAATCAGAATCAGAATCGGAATCAGAATCAGAATCGGAATCGATCTTGAACACACTGAACTGAAACTGCTGGAGGAAGGAGTTCTATGGCTCCTTTAATGTTTCTCAGAGAGTCTCTATGGATGGTGTTGTGGGAGGAGATGAAATGAAGCTACAGTGAGTCTGATTGTCAGTCTGATTCACATGAACTGCTCAAATCTGAGAAGTGAGGAGTAAACACAGCAGCGTCGCTACCATTCACTACATGAAGCCCATGAACTGTAGCCTCACATTCCTTTACCAACACAGACCTCCACAGAGTCTCCAACATTCCGCTGTGATGTCACTACAGAGGCCGTGTGATGTCATAAAGGTGAAGCTGTAGGAAGTTCCGCACGTGTCTCAGCTCAGATCAGTCTGTGCAGAATCGTCGAAGAAGATAGAAGCAAACATGAGCTGGAGAAAGTTCTTGTGTTGCAGAGGAGGAGATACAGAGAGTGAGAGAGAGGAGGAGCACAGCAGGCCAGAAGGAGCACAGATTGAGAAGAAAAAGAGAGGAAAGAGGAGGAGACGAGAGAGAAAGAGGAGTTTAAGGATGGAATCATCACGTGCTGATGAAGAAAAGGAGACTCCTCTAGAGGAGGAGGTGACTGTGCTGATGGAGGAAGCCGAGCCAGAGCCGGTGGACATCAGCACAGACACTGAGCAGCTTCTGAGTGAGTAGATGAGTCGACGTCACTATAATTAACAGTAGTTACTGAACAAGTCAGTGATTCTCAGTACATACTGAATAAATCAGAACCGTTACTGAATAATCACTGAATAATTCACTGTAGACACTAAATTCAGAGTAACGTAAATAAATCACAGGAGATAAATCAGAGTACAGCGATGGATAGACTTTCCTTTAGTGTAGGGGTGGGGCTTAAACCTGTTTCAAGCACTCTGGTGGTTGGCCAATGAGAACAAAGTGGGGGAACTGACCAATCAGAGCACACTGGGCTCAGTGGGAGGCGGGGCTTAAAGAAACAGGAGCTCTAACAACATGTTTCAGCCAGAGGGAATGAAGGGTTAGGTTCAGTTTAGGGTCAATGTTAATGTTAGGTAGGGTTAAGTGTAGGGTTAATGTTAATGATAGGTAGGGTTAAATGTAGGGTTAATATTGATGTTAGGTAGGGTTGAGTGTAGGGTTAATGTTAATGTTAGTTAGTGTTGAGTGTAGGGTTAGTGTTAGGTAGTGTTGAGTGTAGGGTTAGTGTTAGGTAGTGTTGAGTGTAGGGTTAATGTTAATGTTAGGTAGTGTTGAGTGTAGGGTTAGTGTTAGGTAGTGTTGAGTGTAGGGTTAATGTTAATATTAGGTAGTGTTAAGTGTAGGGTTAATGTTAATGATAGGTAGGGTTAAATGTAGGGTTAATATTGATGTTAGGGTTAGTGTTAGTGTTAGGTAGTGTTGAGTGTAGGGTTAGTGTTAGGTAGTGTTGAGTGTAGGGTTAGTGTTAGGTAGTGTTGAGTGTAGGGTTAGTGTTAGTGTTAGGTAGTGTTGAGTGTAGGGTTAGTGTTAGTGTTAGGTAGTGTTGAGTGTAGGGTTAGTGTTAGGTAGTGTTGAGTGTAGGGTTAGTGTTAGTGTTAGGTAGTGTTGAGTGTAGGGTTAATGTTAATGTTAGGTAGTGTTACGTGTAGGGTTAATGTTAGTGTTAGGTAGTGTTGAGTGTAGGGTTAGTGTTAATGTTAGGTAGTGTTTAGTGTAGGGTTAATGTTAATGTTAGGTAGTGTTGAGTGTAGGGTTAATGTTAGTGTTAGGTAGTGTTGAGTGTAGGGTTAGTGTTAGGTAGTGTTAAGTGTAGGGTTAGTGTTAATGTTAGGTAGTGTTGAGTGTAGGGTTAGTGTTAGGTAGTGTTAAGTGTAGGGTTAGTGTTAGTGTTAGGTAGTGTTGAGTGTAGGGTTAATGTTAGTGTTAGGTAGTGTTAAGTGTAGGGTTAGTGTTAGTGTTAGGTAGTGTTGAGTGTAGGGTTAATGTTAGTGTTAGGTAGTGTTGAGTGTAGGGTTAGTGTTAGGTAGTGTTGAGTGTAGGGTTAGTGTTAATGTTAGGTAGTGTTGAGTGTAGGGTTAGTGTTAGTGTTAGGTAGTGTTGAGTGTAGGGTTAGTGTTAGGTAGTGTTGAGTGTAGGGTTAGTGTTAGGTAGTGTTGAGTGTAGGGTTAGTGTTAATGTTAGGTAGTGTTGAGTGTAGGGTTAGTGTTAGGTAGTGTTGAGTGTAGGGTTAGTGTTAGGTAGTGTTGAGTGTAGGGTTAGTGTTAGGTAGTGTTGAGTGTAGGGTTAGTGTTAAGGTTACTCTGTGTTAGTTGTGGTGTATGTATTTTATTTATTAATATTATTTAATATTTAATATAAACAGGAATTGAACTGATTATAAATTCTAATCTGTCTAAATGATTCAATTCTAAATTAAACAGGCGTCAATACTGAGACGGCTCCGGAGCTGCCGGAGTCTGAAGATGCTGGACCCTCCAGCACCCCTCTGGGTGAGTAGGAGAACCTGTTATCATGATGAATATCATTGTATCTCCACATTAACAGAACAAATGCTGATCTTATTCATTCTGATATGAATATTAAAGCAGGAGAACTGAGAGCTCCTGAAACCAGTGAGCTCCTGCAGACCCTGCCGAGGGACGTTGCTGGAGGAGATAAGGTGGACCAGCATCTGGGTGAGTAGAAGAATCAAACGTTGGATATGGTGATAATGACCCAGCTGGACAGATGTTGATATTTATTGATGTTTAAACAGAAACCCAGACCGTCGAGCAGACTGAGGAGGAGACCAGATCAGAAACACTGCTGGAGGAAACTCCAACCTCCAGCACATCTCTGGGTGAGCAGAACAAACTATTAGCATCATGCTAACTCTTAATTGTACAACATTGAAGAACATTACCAGAACAAAGCGGCTGCTGTTGGTCCACTCCAGCACCCAGTCCAGTCCCGTTGATGTAATAAATGAAGACCACCTGAACTCCATCAGAAACTATTTAAGATTTGGTGATGTCATCATTTTCTGACTTGACAAGGACCATCAGTACTGACCATAACCTTACCAAACATCTGCTGATCTTCTTAGAATCTGAATCAGGAGCTCTGGTTATGGAGAAGGTTGAGGACACAGGGGAAGAACCTCAAGTTTCTAAGACCCTGGTGTCCTCCAACATGGATTACACTGTCCAGTCCTTCGGTAAGTAACGGAAATGACCTGTGGAAATAAATCAAGTATGAAAATAACACAGCTGGACGACTGACAGTGTCTATCATTGTGAAAGACTACCGACCGATGATGACTGTGGTGAGGATGATCTCTGCAGCAGACTCATTCAGGTACCTGCAGGAGAACCTGACAGCATCTGAACTGGAGAACCTCGAGTTCCCTCCAGGTGAGTAAAAGAAGGACTCACTACAAAAACTACATTCAGACAAAAAAAGAAACATCAATATCTTAATATCTCTCAACATCTCACTCTCACTGGATATCTTCTACAAACATCAGCGAACAACACCAGCGGAGTGGTCGAGGCCGCCTGCGAGGTTGTTCTTGTTCTGCTGCAGAGACTCGCAGCCTCACCTGACCAGCACCTGAGTGAGTAAAGCTCATAAACACTAAATATTAAAGATGATCTTAAAGACTTCACAGCCAACATGTCCATGTGGGGCCCGTATGGTTCTTATCTGGGTTTCACGTGGGCTTGTAGGGGCTTCATGATTGGTGATACATGGAGCCCCGCTGGGTTTTAACTTTTTGCCCCATTTGGGTTACAGTTGTGACCCCACTAAGGCTACTCTTGGGGGCCCACAGTTATGGGACTGTTCACGTGGTTGATTGTTCACTTGGGCCCATCTTGCAGTCCGGCTTGGCCCAAGTTACGGGTCAACGTTGACAAACAAACACAGGGCCCAAATGAAGGCAATGGACAAATCTCTGTGGGCCCCATACAGCTTGCCCCAAGGGGACCCATTCGGCAGCCCATCTTTGACCCATGTGGGGTCCACATGGACATGTTGGCTGGGTCAGTAGATTTTGAAGAAGAAATATCAGATCTGCTGATACTCAGAGCTTCAATATCAGGATCAGCATCTTCACCAGCTTCTGTGATGATGTAGCAGCTGAACATCTGCTGATATTTATTTCTATTTAATCAGTCAACAAGGTGCTGAGAGTCATGAGAACAGTTCCTGCTTATACAGACGTTGGATTGCTGTTAGAGAAACATCTAAACAGCATCCGAGGACTCAACAGCACAGCTCTGGGTGAGTAACAGAAACCAGAACCTTCTCTGGACACCAGGGCAGCAGAATAGACTAGGCTGGCGTTGGTCCATTCCAGCAGATAGAACTATCTCAGTTGATCAGTTGATCAGGCACACTTTGGTAATGTGACTTGATGATCAGAACCCACCATAATATGACTGAACATCTGCTGATCCTTATAGAACCAGGAACTGAGCTAGAGCCTGAGGTGGGGGTGGATGCAGAGGTGGACACCCTACGTAAGATCTTCTACCCTCACCTAAATGGGACCTATGCACACCTTGGTAAGTACCGGAGATTGTCAGTGTAAATATATGAAGAGTGAAAACGATGCAGCTGGAGAACTGACAGTGTGTTTCAATGTGAATCCAGTGGACGAGATGCTGACGGGGCTGATGGTCCAGTTAGTTGCTGACGCCCTGCTATACCTCCGGCAGCTAAACAGAGAACCTCCAGGTGAGTCATCATAATAACATTCAGGTAAAAGTAGGAATCATGTTTAACGTGTACATGAACCTGTGTTCATATATTCTTTCTAAATGAACTAGTGAACAACAACAAGTCCAGGAAGTCCATCATCATCGAGGCTTTGGACACTATCCTGGAGGAGCTGGTCACTGAGAGGGACCAGCATCTGAGTGAGTAAAGCAAATGAGCACTAGAAACTAAAGATGGAGCCCATGTGGTAACAGCTGGTGGTCTCAGACTGATATGAGAAAGAGCTGATCATCTTTAGAGCTTAAGAAGTAGTAACATCAGATCAGCTGATCCTCAAGTCTTCAATATCAGTATCACCATCTTTACTAGGTTCTGTAATGAAGACTCAGCTGAACAACTGCTAATATTTATTTCTATTCAATCAGTTAATGACTTTATTCGACTGATGTCCTCGGTTCCTCATTACCGGGACATCGTGAAGCTGCTGCCGCCCCTGCTGGACCACTCCAGACGATCCTACTGTGGATGTCTGGGTGAGTAGAAGAACCTTGTAGCTTGATGATCATTATAATAACTGTGGATGTCTAAAGAACTGCTAATGTTTCATCAGGATTTATTAGTTAGTTATTAATCTTCATCTGAACTGATTCTGCTCGGGCTCGTTTTACGAGGTGACTCTGAGTCCAGTTTTTATGTGAGCCACACAAACACCAGAATCAGATCCAACCACAGTGATGGATCTGGACAGCTGTTGATGTTTCTTCATGTTACAGCAGATCAGACAGAGAAGGTGGAGGAAGCTGTTGCTCCGGCTGAATCCACCAACAATCATTTCAACAGGAGGCCAGCAAATATTCAGCCGCCTCAGCTGCCTCAGCTGCCTCAGCCGTCTCGAGGTGAGTAAAGAAAACAGATTCTGTTTACATGAACATACACTCTTACAAATAAAGGTACTTACGTAGACCTTGGGTTGGATACACGGCTCTAGACATAAACTTCTACAAGGTTCTTCATGCTCACACATCTGTTTTACATAGAAGCTTCCATTAGAACGTTCTTCAGGAGACCAAAAAGGTCTTCTAGAGTAATTACACACGGATACTAACATGAGTGTAACTGCATTTGTAGCCCACAGAGACAGAATGAGCCGAGGCTGTTCTGGGGTAAGGCCTCCTCCTCCACGGCAAGACCTCCAACATGGACCCCGACACCAGTGGCAGCGGCACCAAGGACCACCAACTTGTCCTAGAGTGCCGCAACACCAGACAAGAGAGGAGGCCACAGATCACAGGAGGCAGAGACACAACAGACCCCGACACCATCCAAGACACGAGTCCACTGATCAGTGGACACCTAATCCGAGAGGATGCCGCCACCGTCCCAATGACGAGTGCGCTCCTCCACGAGAAGAGAGAGATGGTTTTGGAGGAATAGGGAGACGTGGAGGAGGAAGAAGAGGGAAGAGGCCGGACTGGTGGCAACATGATGACAGACGTCCGTGAACCTTTTCCAAATCACCCCAACCTCCTAAAATCACCCCAACCTCCTAAAATCACCCCGACCTCCTAAAATCATCCCAACCTCCTAAAATCACCCCAACCTCCTAAAATCACCCCGACCTCCTAAAATCATCCCAACCTCCTAAAATCACCCCGACCTCCTAAAATCACCCCAACCTCCTAAAATCATCCCAACCTCCTAAAATCACCCCAACCTCCTAAAATCTCCCCAACCCTCGCTCACCACACCTACTTCAGCAAATATATTTTATATATATTATAATATTATTCTTTTTATATTATATATATTTATGTACATACATATATATATAAATAAAATAATATAAATATGCTACAACTCTTTATTCTTTATTAGTGTAATACAGTGTTCAGGTATGATACTGAATGTTCTGCTGAGAGTCTACAGGCTTTATTATTGTTTCTGTTTCTCTGAGAATTAAAGATCTTTATTTTTATATGCATCACATGAACAGATGTTTGTAGGAAGATGTTTGTGCTAAACACTGCTGTCTGTACTAGACTGGTAAAGGTTTGGGGTTGGGCTTGTAGTGGCGTTTTGATTGGTGATAAATGGATTCCTCTTGGGCCCCAGTTGGGTTATATCTTTGTGCCCCAGTTGGGTTTTAACTTTGGGGGCCAGTTGGGTTATATCTTTGTGCCCCAGTTGGGTTTTAACTTTGGGGGCCAGTTGGGTTATATCTTTGGGCCACAGTTGGGCCACTGTAGTGAATCCTGGTTGGGTCAGGTTGTGGGCCCCAGTTGGGCTACAGTTGTGGGCATCAGTTAGCCTACAGTTGTGGGCCCTAGTTAGGCTACTGCTGGGGACCCAACTGGTTAAAGTTGCGGAAACCAGTTAAGCTTGGTGTGGCACTGTGGGCCCCGGTTAAGCTACAGTGCAGCAGTTGGTCAGCAGTTGGTCGTAGCCTAACTGGTCGTGGGGCCCAGTTAGGCTACATTTGTGGTCCCAGCTGGGTTAGAGTTATTTGTGTTTTACCTGAGGGGACAGTGGATGATGATTCACATGGGCCCCACTGACAGCCCTGATTGGAGCCATTATTGTCCCACATGGGCAAACTCACACAGGGCCCATATGGAGCCAGTGGACGAGTCTCTGTGGGCCCCAACTTCCCAACTTTTTGGCAGGGATGTGTTTTTGGTTATTTGTGAACGTGAAATAAATTATTTAGTGTATATTATTAGAGTTGTTTGCATTGGGCTTTGATCTCCTCTGTTAATCACTCTCTACTGATTACATTTATGTTAAACAAGACTATATAATTAAACATTTTTTATAATTAAAAATATTTGAAATGTTTGAACTCTGGTGTAAATTAACCTCTGTGTTTTCTGAAGTCTTGTTCTTCTTCATTGCCTGCTCTGCTGTGGTGAGGTCCAGCTAGTATTTTCTGTTTAACATGACAGCAAACTAAGCTCCTCTCAGCGTTTCTCACTGCTCAGCTGGATAATATCTGATATTCTGCTCCACTGTTTGCTGTTTCCTCATTTCTGCTCCACTGTTTTTATATTTCTTGTCCAGTCATGAATGGATACAAGACACAGCAACACAACAAGCAGTGTAATCTGAATACTGCTTACTACTGAATACTGCTTACTACTGAATACTGCTTACTACCGAATACTGCCTGCTGGAGAAAACCAGCCTGACATTCATATTACCAAATATCAACAGAATAATCTCTACTGATTCTACAACCACCAACAATATCACCACGCTCCAGACCTCAATCATAGATAGTTTCCTAAATAGAGCTCTACCTTCATATCTGACCACAACCATCATTCAGCATTTACATACACTTAGTAATCTGATTATAATCTGTAAGAAATCAGAGTAAGTGTATATATACACTGAGTAATCTGAAAGAAATCAGAGTTAGAGTATATATACACTGAGAGAAAGAAATCAGAGTAAGAGTATATATACACTGAGAGATCTGAAAGAAATCAGAGTAAGAGTATATATACACTGAGAGAAAGAAATCAGAGTAAGAGTATATATACACTGAGAGAAAGAAATCAGAGTAAGAGTATATATACACTGAGAGAAAGAAATCAGAGTAAAAGTATATATACACTGAGAGAAAGAAATCAGAGTAAGAGTATATATACACTGAGAGAAAGAAATCAGAGTAAGAGTATATATACACTGAGAGAAAGAACTCAGAGTAAGAGTATATATACACTGAGAGAAAGAAATCAGAGTAAGAGTATATATACACTGAGAGAAAGAAATCAGAGTAAAAGTATATATACACTGAGAGAAAGAAATCAGAGTAAGAGTATATATACACTGAGAGAAAGAAATCAGAGTAAAAGTATATATACACTGAGAGAAAGAAATCAGAGTAAGAGTATATATACACTGAGAGAAAGAAATCAGAGTAAGAGTATATATACACTGAGAGAAAGAAATCAGAGTAAGAGTATATATACACTGAGTAATTAGAAAGAAATCAGAGTAAGAGTATATAAACACTGAGAGAAAGAAATCAGAGTAAAAGTATATATACACTGAGAGAAAGAAATCAGAGTAAGAGTATATATACACTGAGAGAAAGAAATCAGAGTAAAAGTATATATACACTGAGAGAAAGAAATCAGAGTAAGAGTATATATACACTGAGAGAAAGAAATCAGAGTAAGAGTATATATACACTGAGAGAAAGAAATCAGAGTAAGAGTATATATACACTGAGAGAAAGAAATCAGAGTAAGAGTATATATACACTGAGAGAAAGAAATCAGAGTAAGAGTATATATACACTGAGAGAAAGAAATCAGAGTAAAAGTATATATACACTGAGAGAAAGAAATCAGAGTAAGAGTATATATACACTGAGAGAAAGAAATCAGAGTAAGAGTATATATACACTGAGAGAAAGAAATCAGAGTAAAAGTATATATACACTGAGAGAAAGAAATCAGAGTAAAAGTATATATACACTGAGAGAAAGAAATCAGAGTAAGAGTATATATACACTGAGAGAAAGAAATCAGAGTAAGAGTATATATACACTGAGAGAAAGAACTCAGAGTAAGAGTATATATACACTGAGAGAAAGAAATCAGAGTAAGAGTATATATACACTAAGAGAAAGAAATCAGAGTAAAAGTATATATACACTGAGAGAAAGAAATCAGAGTAAGAGTATATATACACTGAGAGAAAGAAATCAGAGTAAAAGTATATATACACTGAGAGAAAGAAATCAGAGTAAGAGTATATATACACTGAGAGAAAGAAATCAGAGTAAGAGTATATATACACTGAGAGAAAGAAATCAGAGTAAGAGTATATATACACTGAGTAATTAGAAAGAAATCAGAGTAAGAGTATATATACACTGAGAGAAAGAAATCAGAGTAAAAGTATATATACACTGAGAGAAAGAAATCAGAGTAAGAGTATATATACACTGAGAGAAAGAAATCAGAGTAAGAGTATATATACACTGAGAGAAAGAAATCAGAGTAAGAGTATATATACACTGAGAGAAAGAAATCAGAGTAAAAGTATATATACACTGAGAGAAAGAAATCAGAGTAAGAGTATATATACACTGAGAGAAAGAAATCAGAGTAAAAGTATATATACACTGAGAGAAAGAAATCAGAGTAAGAGTATATATACACTGAGAGAAAGAAATCAGAGTAAGAGTATATATACACTGAGAGAAAGAAATCAGAGTAAGAGTATATATACACTGAGAGAAAGAAATCAGAGTAAAAGTATATATACACTGAGAGAAAGAAATCAGAGTAAGAGTATATATACACTGAGAGAAAGAAATCAGAGTAAGAGTATATATACACTGAGAGAAAGAAATCAGAGTAAGAGTATATATACACTGAGAGATCTGAAAGAAATCAGAGTAAGAGTATATATACACTGAGAGAAAGAAATCAGAGTAAGAGTATATATACACTGAGAGAAAGAAATCAGAGTAAGAGTATATATACACTGAGAGAAAGAAATCAGAGTAAAAGTATATATACACTGAGAGAAAGAAATCAGAGTAAAAGTATATATACACTGAGAGAAAGAAATCAGAGTAAAAGTATATATACACTGAGAGAAAGAAATCAGAGTAAGAGTATATATACACTGAGAGAAAGAAATCAGAGTAAGAGTATATATACACTGAGAGAAAGAAATCAGAGTAAAAGTATATATACACTGAGAGAAAGAAATCAGAGTAAAAGTATATATACACTGAGAGAAAGAAATCAGAGTAAGAGTATATATACACTGAGAGAAAGAAATCAGAGTAAGAGTATATATACACTGAGAGAAAGAAATCAGAGTAAGAGTATATATACACTGAGAGAAAGAAATCAGAGTAAGAGTATATATACACTGAGAGAAAGAAATCAGAGTAAAAGTATATATACACTGAGAGAAAGAAATCAGAGTAAGAGTATATATACACTGAGAGAAAGAAATCAGAGTAAAAGTATATATACACTGAGAGAAAGAAATCAGAGTAAGAGTATATATACACTGAGAGAAAGAAATCAGAGTAAGAGTATATATACACTGAGAGAAAGAAATCAGAGTAAGAGTATATATACACTGAGTAATCAGAGTAAGAGTATATATACACTGAGAGAAAGAAATCAGAGTAAGAGTATATATACACTGAGAGAAAGAAATCAGAGTAAGAGTATATATACACTGAGAGAAAGAAATCAGAGTAAAAGTATATATACACTGAGAGAAAGAAATCAGAGTAAGAGTATATATACACTGAGAGAAAGAAATCAGAGTAAGAGTATATATACACTGAGAGAAAGAAATCAGAGTAAAAGTATATATACACTGAGAGAAAGAAATCAGAGTAAGAGTATATATACACTGAGAGAAAGAAATCAGAGTAAGAGTATATATACACTGAGAGAAAGAAATCAGAGTAAGAGTATATATACACTGAGAGAAAGAAATCAGAGTAAAAGTATATATACACTGAGAGAAAGAAATCAGAGTAAGAGTATATATACACTGAGAGAAAGAAATCAGAGTAAGAGTATATATACACTGAGAGAAGGAAATCAGAGTAAGAGTATATATACACTGAGAGAAAGAAATCAGAGTAAGAATATATATATACACTGAGAGATTTGAAAGAAATCAGAGTAAGAGTATATATACACTGAGTAATTAGAAAGAAATCAGAGTAAGAGTATATATACACTGAGAGAAAGAAATCAGAGTAAGAGTATATATACACTGAGAGAAAGAAATCAGAGTAAACGTATATATACACTGAGAGAAAGAAATCAGAGTAAAAGTATATATACACTGAGAGAAAGAAATCAGAGTAAGAGTATATATACCCTGAGTAATTAAAAAGAAATCAGAGTAAGAGTATATATACACTGAGAGAAAGAAATCAGAGTAAGAGTATATATACACTGAGAGAAAGAAATCAGAGTAAGAGTATATATACACTGAGAGAAAGAAATCAGAGTAAGAGTATATATACACTGAGAGAAAGAAATCAGAGTAAGAGTATATATACACTGAGAGAAGGAAATCAGAGTAAGAGTATATATACACTGAGAGAAAGAAATCAGAGTAAGAATATATATATATACACTGAGAGATTTGAAAGAAATCAGAGTAAGAGTATATATACACTGAGAGATTTGAAAGAAATCAGAGTATGAGTATATATACACTGAGTAATTAGAAAGAAATCAGAGTAAGAGTATATATACACTGAGAGAAAGAAATCAGAGTAAGAGTATATATACACTGAGAGAAAGAAATCAGAGTAAAAGTATATATACACTGAGAGAAAGAAATCAGAGTAAGAGTATATATACACTGAGAGAAAGAAATCAGAGTAAGAGTATATATACACTGAGAGAAAGAAATCAGAGTAAAAGTATATATACACTGAGAGAAAGAAATCAGAGTAAGAGTATATATACACTGAGTAATTAAAAAGAAATCAGAGTAAGAGTATATATACACTGAGAGAAAGAAATCAGAGTAAGAGTATATATACACTGAGAGAAAGAAATCAGAGTAAGAGTATATATACACTGAGAGAAAGAAATCAGAGTAAGAGTATATATACACTGAGAGAAAGAAATCAGAGTAAGAGTATATATACACTGAGAGAAGGAAATCAGAGTAAGAGTATATATACACTGAGAGAAAGAAATCAGAGTAAGAATATATATATATATACACTGAGAGATTTGAAAGAAATCAGAGTAAGAGTATATATACACTGAGAGATTTGAAAGAAATCAGAGTATGAGTATATATACACTGAGTAATTAGAAAGAAATCAGAGTAAGAGTATATATACACTGAGAGAAAGAAATCAGAGTAAAAGTATATATACACTGAGAGAAAGAAATCAGAGTAAAAGTATATATACACTGAGAGAAAGAAATCAGAGTAAGAGTATATATACACTGAGTAATTAGAAAGAAATCAGAGTAAG
Source organism: Megaleporinus macrocephalus (assembly GCA_021613375.1). Classification (NCBI taxonomy): domain Eukaryota; kingdom Metazoa; phylum Chordata; class Actinopteri; order Characiformes; family Anostomidae; genus Megaleporinus; species Megaleporinus macrocephalus. The sequence goes on along the minus strand of CM038713.1, from coordinate 46,985,310 downwards.
AGTATATATACACTGAGAGAAAGAAATCAGAGTAAGAGTATATATACACTGAGTAATTAAAAAGAAATCAGAGTAAGAGTATATATACACTGAGAGAAAGAAATCAGAGTAAGAGTATATATACACTGAGAGAAAGAAATCAGAGTAAAAGTATATATACACTGAGAGAAAGAAATCAGAGTAAGAGTATATATACACTGAGAGATTTGAAAGAAATCAGAGTAAGAGTATATATACACTGAGAGAAAGAAATCAGAGTATGAGTATATATACACTGAGAGAAAGAAATCAGAGTAAGAGTATATATACACTGAGAGAAAGAAATCAGAGTAAGAGTATATATACACTGAGAGAAAGAAATCAGAGTAAGAGTATATATACACTGAGAGAAAGAAATCAGAGTAAGAGTATATATACACTGAGAGAAAGAAATCAGAGTAAGAGTATATATACACTGAGAGAAAGAAATCAGAGTAAAAGTATATATACACTGAGAGAAAGAAATCAGAGTAAAAGTATATATACACTGAGAGAAAGAAATCAGAGTAAGAGTATATATACACTGAGAGATTTGAAAGAAATCAGAGTAAGAGTATATATACACTGAGAGAAAGAAATCAGAGTAAGAGTATATATACACTGAGAGATTTGAAAGAAATCAGAGTAAGAGTATATATACACTGAGAGAAAGAAATCAGAGTAAGAGTATATATACACTGAGAGATTTGAAAGAAATCAGAGTAAGAGTATATATACACTGAGAGATTTGAAAGAAATCAGAGTAAGAATATATATACACTGAGAGAAAGAAATCAGAGTAAGAGTATATATACACTGAGAGATTTGAAAGAAATCAGAGTAAGAGTATATGTACTGAGTAATCAGATTCTCGTTAATCAGACCCCTCCAGTTCAGTTTTAGGACCTCAGTATTTCTAACTCACTCATTAACCCACAGTAACTGCCCGACACACTAACTGCCCGTCAGAACCTCTTCCGCCGCCCACGCGGGAACACAGGAAGCAGCATGGTAGCGTCCGGAAAGCTGTTTTACATTCCAGCTGTGGGCTGTTTGTCATCTTTCCTCCAGTGCAGCTCTCTTCATTTTCTCCCCCTCGCTCTCCACCGCCGGCCCCCCACGTCTCCTTCTGCAAGTCGAGGCGCGGTGAAATCTCCACGCAGCCAATTACGGCCTGCAGTCCTCGAGTGCTGAGCGCTGATGAACAGCAGAAGACCACCGCTCAGCTTTTATTTAAATCGGGCTGGCTCGGCTCGGCGGGCTGCGCTGGTGCTTCTGGTGCGGCGACGCAGCGGAGGGTAAACGCATGCGAGTGTTGTTTACGTACCTGTTTCCAGGTGTTTCTGTACGTACTTCAGAGTTTCTGAACTCATTTCAGAGTTTCGTCTGCAGGTGTGAACGCGAGGGTCAGTCGGAGCGCTGCTCTCCCACAGCTCTCCACAACGTCAACATTAATACAGCCTCAAATAACAGAGGCTCTGAGACTCGCACCTCGGAGACTCCAGCCTCGACTCCACTTGATCTTTGCTATGAGCGACTGTGTCAACGTTGCTAATGAGAGCGGTCTTTTGTCTCGGCAGTGCGAGTCTATAATTTCGAGTCACTGGGAGCCTCGGAGAGTCGCTGAGCTGCTGCTGGTCTGAGCTCTGAAATTTTAAATTTAATATGTGTGCTGAGAATCCAAAAGTGAGCTCAGAACTCGGAACATAATGCGGTTCTAACAGAGACCCAGCAGCAACACCAGCGCCTCACTAATACTCCTCTTGTGGCTGAATGCAATCAAATCCTGACAGCAGGGTCTAAAGCCATGTGAGCTGAAGAGTCAAGGCCGCTGCCGGAACAAAGGAGGACGAGCTCGCTGTTAATCCCCTGCGTTTGAGGAGATCTGCAGGAGGACCAGGTGTCCACGTCCACGTATCTGTTTGTTTTGTCTCCGGAAAAGGAGCAGCGTTCCGAACCGCCGGCGCTGGAGCTGCACCTTCTGCTGGAACAGCGAGCGCAGGGTGAGCGCTCC
>CM038713.1:46975778-46980778 GCA_021613375.1 Megaleporinus macrocephalus | reverse complement strand
ACCAGTCTCCAAAAACACCACCAGTCTCCACTAAACATCACCAGTCTCCACTAAACATCACCAGTCTCCAAAAACACCACCAGTCTCCACTTAACATCACCAGTCTCCACTAAACATCACCATTCTCCACTAAACATCACCAGTCTCCACTAAACATCACCATTCTCCACAAAACATCACCAGTCTCCAAAAACACCACAAGTCTCCACTAAACATCACCAGTCTCCAAAAACACCACAAGTCTCCACTAAACATCACCAGTCTCCACTAAACATCACCAGTCTTCAAAAACACCACCAGTCTCCATTAAACATCACCATTCTCCACTAAACATCACCATTCTCCACTAAACATCACCAGTCTCCAAAAACACCACCAGTCTCCAAAAACACCACCAGTCTCCACTAAACATCACCAATCTCCACTTAACATCACCAGTCTCCAAAAACACCACCAGTCTCCACTAAACATCACCAGTCTCCACTAAACATCACCAGTCTCCACTTAACATCACCAGTCTCCAAAAACACCACCAGTCTCCAAAAACACCACCAGTCTCCACTAAATATCACCAGTCTCCACTTAACACCACCAGTCTCCAAAAACACCACCAGTCTCCAAAAACACCACCAGTCTCCACTAAACATCACCAGTCTCCACTAAACATCACCAGTCTCCAAAAACACCACCAGTCTCCACTTAACATCACCAGTCTCCACTAAACATCACCATTCTCCACAAAACATCACCAGTCTCCACTAAACATCACCATTCTCCACAAAACATCACCAGTCTCCACTTAACATCACCAGTCTCCACTAAACATCACCATTCTCCACTAAACATCACCAGTCTCCACTAAACATCACCAGTCTCCAAAAACACCACCAGTCTCCAAAAACACCACCAGTCTCCACTAAACATCACCAGTCTCCACTTAACATCACCAGTCTCCAAAAACACCACCAGTCTCCACTAAACATCACCAGTCTCCACTAAACATCACCAGTCTCCACTTAACATCACCAGTCTCCAAAAACACCACCAGTCTCCAAAAACACCACCAGTCTCCACTTAACATCACCAGTCTCCACTAAACATCACCATTCTCCACTAAACATCACCATTCTCCACTAAACATCACCAGTCTCCACTAAACATCACCAGTCTCCACTTAACATCACCAGTCTCCAAAAACACCACCAGTCTCCAAAAACACCACCAGTCTCCACTAAACATCACCAGTCTCCAAAAACACCACCAGTCTCCACTAAACATCACCAGTCTCCAAAAACACCACCAGTCTCCACTAAACATCACCAGTCTCCACTAAACATCACCAGTCTCCACTTAACATCACCAGTCTCCAAAAACACCACCAGTCTCCAAAAACACCACCAGTCTCCACTAAACATCACCAGTCTCCACTAAACATCACCAGTCTCCACTTAATATCACCAGTCTCCAAAAACACCACCAGTCTCCAAAAACACCACCAGTCTCCACTAAACATCACCAGTCTCCACTAAACATCACGAGTCTCCAAAAACACCACCAGTCTCCACAAAACATCACCAGTCTCCACTAAACATCACCAGTCTCCAAAAACACCACCAGTCTCCACTAAACATCACCAGTCTCCACAAAACATCACCAGTCTCCACTAAACATCACCAGTCTCCAAAAACACCACCAGTCTCCACTAAACATCACCAGTCTCCACAAAACATCACCAGTCTCCACTAAACATCACCAGTCTCCACTAAACATCACCAGTCTCCAAAAACATCACCAGTCTCCACAAAACATCACCAGTCTTCACTAAACATCACCAGTCTCCACAAAACATCACCAGTCTCCACAAAACATCACCAGTCTCCACTAAACATCACCATTCTCCACTAAACATCACCAGTCTCCACTAAACATCACCATTTTCCACTAAACATCACCAGTCTCCACTTAACATCACCAGTCTCCACTAAACATCACCAGTCTCCACTTAACATCACCAGTCTCCACTTAACATCACCAGTCTCCACTAAACATCACCAGTCTCCACAAAACATCAGCAGTCTCCACTTAACATCACCAGTCTCGAAAAACACCACCAGTCTCCAAAAACACCACAAGTCTCCACTAAACATCACCAGTCTCCACTAAACATCACCAGTCTCCAAAAACACCACCAGTCTCCACTTAACATCACCAGTCTCCACTAAACATCACCATTCTCCACAAAACATCACCAGTCTCCACTAAACATCACCAGTCTCCAAAAACACCACCAGTCTCCACTAAACATCACCAGTCTCCACAAAACATCACCAGTCTTCACTTAACATCACCAGTCTCCACTAAACATCACCAGTCTCCACTAAACATCACCAGTCTTCACTTAACATCACCAGTCTCCACTAAACATCACCAGTCTCCACTAAACATCACCAGTCTCCAAAAACATCACCAGTCTCCACTAAACATCACCATTCTCCACTAAACATCACCAGTCTCCACTTAACATCACCAGTCTCCAAAAACACCACCAGTCTCCAAAAACACCACCAGTCTCCACTAAACATCACCAGTCTCCACTAAACATCACCAGTCTCCACTTAATATCACCAGTCTCCAAAAACACCACCAGTCTCCAAAAACACCACCAGTCTCCACTAAACATCACCAGTCTCCACTAAACATCACGAGTCTCCAAAAACACCACCAGTCTCCACAAACATCACCAGTCTCCACTAAACATCACCAGTCTCCAAAAACACCACCAGTCTCCACTAAACATCACCAGTCTCCACAAAACATCACCAGTCTCCACTAAACATCACCAGTCTCCAAAAACACCACCAGTCTCCACTAAACATCACCAGTCTCCACAAAACATCACCAGTCTTCACTTAACATCACCAGTCTCCACTTAACATCACCAGTCTCCACTAAACATCACCAGTCTCCAAAAACATCACCAGTCTCCACTAAACATCACCAGTCTCCACAAAACATCACCAGTCTCCACAAAACATCACCAGTCTCCACTAAACATCACCATTCTCCACTAAACATCACCAGTCTCCACTAAACATCACCATTTTCCACTAAACATCACCAGTCTCCACTTAACATCACCAGTCTCCACTAAACATCACCAGTCTCCACTTAACATCACCAGTCTCCACTTAACATCACCAGTCTCCACTAAACATCACCAGTCTCCACAAAACATCAGCAGTCTCCACTTAACATCACCAGTCTCGAAAAACACCACCAGTCTCCAAAAACACCACAAGTCTCCACTAACATCACCAGTCTCCACTAAAATCACCAGTCTCCAAAAACACCACCAGTCTCCACTTAACATCACCAGTCTCCACTAAACATCACCATTCTCCACAAAACATCATCAGTCTCCACTAAACATCACCAGTCTCCAAAAACACCACCAGTCTCCACTAAACATCACAGTCTCCACAAAACATCACCAGTCTTCACTTAACATCACCAGTCTCCACTAAACATCACCAGTCTCCACTAAACATCACCAGTCTTCACTTAACATCACCAGTCTCCACTAAACATCACCAGTCTCCACTAAACATCACCAGTCTCCAAAAACATCACCAGTCTCCACTAAACATCACCATTCTCCACTAAACATCACCAGTCTCCACAAAACATCACCAGTCTCCACTAAACATCACCATTCTCCACAAAACATCACCATTCTCCACTAAACATCACCAGTCTCCACTAAACATCACCATTCTCCACTAAACATTACCATTCTCCACTAAACATCACCATTCTCCACTAAACATCACCATTCTCCACTAAACATCACCAGTCTCCACTAAACATCACCATTCTCCACTAAACATCACCATTCTCCACTTAACATCACCAGTCTCCACTAAACATCACCATTCTCCACTTAACATCACCAGTCTCTACCAAACTCTGTCTATACCAACATCAGTATTTGCTACAAATCACCACTGTTCACTACCAAACACGGCCAGCATCCAAAAACACCATCATGTCAACCTCCACCAAACACAATATCCAACAAACACCACCAATCTCAACCAACCATAAATTTTTTTCAACAATCACCAGCATTCTCCACTAATCACCAGCTTTCTTCACTAGTCACCAGCTTTCTTCACTAATCACCAGCATTCTCCACTAATCACCAGCTTTCTTCACTAGTCACCAGCTTTCTTCACTAATCACCAGCATTCTCCACTAATCACCAGCTTTCTTTACTAATCACCAGCTTTCTTCACTAATCACCAGCATTCTCCACTAATCACCTCTAATCAACATAACTATTCTCTAACAAACATCCACGATCAACACAACTATTATCTACCAAACACCACCATCCTCCACCAAGCACCATCAAAAACACCACCATTCTCCACTCAACACTAACGTACTTCACCAGTCACCACCAACCTCTAAACACCACCACTCTTCACCAATCACTATCAATCTCCACCAAGCACCACCAAAAACACCACCATTCTCCACTCAACACTAACGTACTTCACCAGTCACCACCAACCTCTAGACACTACCACTCTTCACCAATCACTATCAATCTCCACCAAGCACCACCAAAAACACCACCATTCTCCACTCAACACTAACGTACTTCACCAGTCACCACCAAAAACACCACCATTCTCCACCAATCACTATCAATCTCCACCAAGCACCACCAAAAACACCACCATTCTCCACTCAACACTAACGTACTTCACCAGTCACCACCAACCTCTAAACACCACCATTCTCCACCAATCACTATCAATCTCCACCAAGCACCACCAAAAACACCACCATTCTCCACTCAACTCTAACGTACTTCACCAGTCACCACCAACCTCTAAACACCAACATTCTTCACCAATCACTATCAATCTCCACCAAGCACCACCAAAAACACCACCATTCTCCACTCAACACTAACGTACTTCACCAGTCAC
>CM038713.1:46943278-46970778 GCA_021613375.1 Megaleporinus macrocephalus | reverse complement strand
TAAAACTCTGTCATGTCATTTTAGAAAATCAATTAAAATGTACAGACTTAATGATTCAGCTTAGTAATTAATTTGCTATTTAAATGCTAAAAGAAACATTCACTGGTCATAATAAATGATTAATTAGTTTCTGCTTATTGACTCATTACTTCGTGTAAAAGCGTTAATTACGGTGGGTTAATGTATCTTTCCTATAAAGTGCTGCTGTTTCCGTGCGACCTGTGATGTTTCTCAGGGAATATTTTTGTCTCTTATTTTGTATATTTATTTATTCTTCTCCACCTGCAGTTCAGAAGATAATCAGCTTTTTAACATTGGTCTATGTTGATTAACATATACTTACAATTAAGTAACAGAGTTAAACTGTGAGAAATAAAAGCTGTAATTAATTTAATATCTCAGAAAATATAGCCGGTAATTTTCTGTGCCAGTGTATTAAAGTGCTGCATCGAGTTAACAGGTCATAGACTGTAACCTACATGAACTAATAATTTAAAAATATATTATTTTTATTTCACTAACTTTATTATGTTGTTTGAAAATGATGTCATGTTGCTGTGTTGCTGTGGTATGAACCCCTACCCTCACCCTACCCCCACCCTACCTTCCAACCTACCACCATACCTCCGACCATATCCCCACCCTACCTCCCACTCTACCTCCCACCCTAAGCCCCACCCGACCCTCCACCCTACCTCCCACCCTGTCCTTCACCCTTACCTCACCCTACCACCACCCTACCTCCCAACCTACCACCATACCTCCGACCATAGCCCCACCCTACCTCCCACTCTACCTCTCACCCTAAGCCCCACCCGACCCTCCACCCTACCTTCCACCCTGTCCTTCACCCTTACCTCACCCTAACCCCACCCTACCTCCCACCCTATCCCCACCCTACCTCCCACCCTATCCCCAACCTACCTCCCACCCTACCTCCCACCCTATCCCAACCCTACCTCCCACTCTACCTCCCACCCTAAGCTCCACCCGACCCTCCACCCTACCTCCCACCCTGTCCTTCACCCTAACCTCACCCTAACTCCACCCTAACCCCACCCTATCCTCCACCCTAACCCCATCCTATCCTCCACCCTTCTTTCATCTCACCACCATAGCCAGTATATATGAAGAGACTGATAAGGCGGACTGGGAGATGTGGAGAACAGCCAGTACCTGCTAAATTCCTGCAGCTCCTTAATTGTTTCTGAAAGCTCCCTGGCAACCTCCCTCACCAGCGTCCCTCACACGCCTCCCTCACCAGCGTCCCTCACCAGCCTACCTCACCAGCGTCCCTCACCAGCGTCCCTCACCAGCCTACCTCACCAGCGTCCCTCACCAGCGTCCCTCTCACGCCTCCTTCACCAGCGTCCCTCACCAGCCTACCTCACCAGCGTCCCTCACCAGCGTCCCTCACCAGCCTAGCTCACCAGCGTCCCTCACCAGCGTCCCTCACACGCCTCCTTCACCAGCGTCCCTCACCAGCCTACCTCACCAGCGTCCCTCACCAGCGTCCTCTTGATCATCAGTTTCAGAGGGACGTCCTGTTCTTGGTGACGTGGTGTTGCTGATTGTCTTCATGGAGCTTCACGGAGTATCTAATGTCTCAGGAATTGTTTCGTTTCCCTCTCTGGGTCCGGGCTTTTCAGGAACGCTCTATGTGGATCATATCTTCTGCGTTTGCCTGCAATGGTTTTGGAGAATCCCGCAGGAACAGTCACATCAGAGTCACTTTCATTGATTACAGGTATATACCAGCTACCGTTCAAAGTGATTGATTATGAAAACAGCCACACCCCCGATTACAGCACTCCCCCAGTCCGGCTGTTATAACCAGTTCTGTTTCTGTTTAATCCCTAATAGTTCTTATTGATATACATTAATGTTCACACTGGAGATTATTCTGATATGATTTATTCTAGTTTCATTTGTTGAGAGTTTACTGTTTCAACCAAACAAATATCAAAAATAACTCCACACAATCCAAAAGAGCGAGTGTTGATTGAACATGTTTATAAATTTGTTCTGAATAATTTAAACAAATTTGATCAAAATAATAAAATTAGATTTCAGGAAGGTTTAATCTCAGTCTGAAACACGGTAGATTAACACTAGACTACAGATTAAACACATAACAACCAGAAACCTTGAACATAGCACCAAATTATAGATTTTATTTTAAAAGTTTATTTAATCAACATTCTGTTTTGAGTTCTTTTTGATATGAGGATGGTTGAAAGCCTGTCTGTTTGTTTCTCTGCTACACGTGTTTTTATCTTGAGGTAAATACTGAGATGATAAAGAGGAGATTAAAGTCTCAGCAGAAGATAATTAAAAAACTTAATGATTGACTGTACATATACATTTCATGTTTGTTTATCTGTTTATTTTTTCTTGTAACAATGATTCTCTAACAACTGAATCGATTAATCAATTAATCAATAACCCAACCCTAACAAACTGGACTGATCTGATGGAACCAGAAGGAACCGGAGCAATGACGAGACCTGAGCTTCCTCTGACTGGACACTAAAGACTCTTGAGGAATGTTTGAGGGACCAGCATGACGACGTTCTTATGCAGTTCCAAAGCTAAAAGAATTCAGAGTTTAAATTCAATTATTTATTTATTTATTATGTTTTTATTTTACAGTTATGAGGTGCTTCCTGGCGGCTGGTCATCTCAGTCGTATGTGGAGGTCAGATTCCTGTTCTGAGTTACGGGTGTGAAAGAGTTACCGTGGGTGACGGGGTTCAGATGAGATGCTGCTTCGGTTTTGTGGGTTTGTTGTAATTTCCTGTTAAATATGTTTGTTGTTTTGTTCGTGACACTGATTAATGAGTCATTTATACTCTTTGGTTTCAGTTCGGACTGAAAACTAATGAAAGGGTGGTCTCGGACTTCAGCGCAGGGCAGTGTGGGGGTCTGTGGAGCTACAATCACCACGATTATTGGGCTTTTAGATCAAAGATGCAGAGCCAGACAAGGAGCTGCAGGAAGCAGCTTATGATCTGAGCTTTTCTCTGACACTGTATTGATGGTATTATTTATTATATATTTTTATATTTATTAATATTCTTTGTACTGAATGTTTTTTATGGTTTGCTGGGAAACAGAAATGAGAAGTTTGGTGTCTCTGGAAAAATGGTCATGGTAATGTTAATGTTCATGGTAAGTTAAAATAAATAAACATTCTTTTCACAGATATCACTTTTCAGTGTTTATAAATACAGATTATATTTATCTTGATTTATAGTAAATATCTGTCTTTATTACATATTAATGTTACGTGAATATTCTGTGATGGACTGGCTGCCTGTTCAGGGTGTTTCCTGTCTTCTGACCAATAAGCGAGTTAGGACTAGGACTAGGATTAGTATTAGGATTAGGACAAGCAGTTTGAACAATGAATGAATGAAATTGATATACTTGAAGTAAACATTGATATAGAATATACATTGATATATATTGAGCAAATATTGAGATATATTTTTAAACTATATGTATATAAAAAAACTACATTTATTTACTTCAACTTCAACTTTATATTATTATACTTTGTATTATGTTTTTTTTTTTTTTTATCTATTGGTGAATAGAGGAACAAGCAAAGTAAGAATTTGACTGTACAGTGTAACTGTCTGTTCTGTACACGACAATAAAACTCTTAAATCTTGAATCTTGAATGAATATTGGTCGATTGTCAATAAGCACGCGCAGGAGCAGGCATGGGCTGGAGTGTATGTGTTCACTAGTGTGTGTGTGTGGGTGTTTCACTGTCCCCCTAGTGTGTGTGTTCACTAGTGTGTGTGTCGGGGTGTTTAACTGCCCTCTAGCGTGTATGTTCACTAGTGTGTGTGTGTGGGTGTTTAACTGCCCTCTAGCGTGTATGTTCACTAGTGTGTGTGTGTGGGTGTTTCACTGCCCCCTAGTGTGTGTGTTCACTAGTGTGTGTGTGTGTGGGTGTTTCACTGCCCCCTAGTGTATGTGTTCACTAGTGTGTGTGGGGGTGGTGTTTCACTGCCCCCTAGTGTGTGTGTTCACTAGTGTGTGTGTGTGTGTGTGTGTGTGTGTGTGTGTGTGTGTGTGTGTGTGTATGTGGGTGTTTCACTGCCCCCTAGTGTGTGTGTTCACTAGTGTGTGTATGTGTGTGAGTGTTTCACTGCCCCCTAGTGTGTGTGTTCACTAGTGTGTGTGTTCACTAGTGTGTGTGTTCACTAGTGTGTGTGTTCACTAGTGTGCTCTAAATCTCTATATTGAACAGTATATATGATGATGGAACTCTTCCCTGTATTAGATGTTCAGAGTGTGAAGAACATTCTGCTGGTTTATGGAGGTGCACATTCCAGCTAAGAACCTTCGAGGAACCTTCAGTGTATAATTTGATGCTTGTGTTTATTTTAGAACTGACGAATCAGGAGTGATCTCTTTGACTCGTGATGACTCCAGTTAACCTTTAACCTCAATTACTGAACAGTGTCTTTGGTGTGACGTACCTTCCAGACTGGAGTGGCTCGGTTCCTTCAAGTGATCTTAGCCAAGTAGCAGCTGGTCTGACCTTCAGGTCTAATTAAACTGTTAGCCAGTGCAGCCCCGCTCTGCTGCTTTAACTGCTTTTCCTGCCAAGAATGAAAATCAATAATTGTTTTAATTAGTGTAAAATACTGTCCGAGTCTTTCACACCCCCCCCCCACACACACAGTTCCTACAGTTCAGAGAGACCGTCAGCTCTAGATACGCTCGCTTCTACAGAACACAACCCAGAGACACACAATCTAACCAGCCGTCAATCAAACTTAACCAGCCGTCAGTCCGCTGTACGGAAATAACATTTATAAAGTAAACAGAAGTGAATGGTGTTGTTACTGTAGCTCACAGCTGGCGTAGTATTACTTTTCATTGTAAAGTATTTAATACTGAAGTAACGACTTTGTCTAGAACAGCTCATTAAAGGTGCCGGCGGTGTTAAACCCGGAGACACTCTCGGCGGTAACAGCAGATCAGACTAATCAGAACTTCAGATCAGCACTAATACACTAATACTAATAATTTCAGTTTATGATTTTGCTCATTTTGATGTATTCTGTTATTACAGATCTGTATCTATTTATCTGCTCTTGTTCTTCCTCCTATACTATTATTACTCTTGTTATTATTATTATTACTATCACTACTATATTTCACTATTAATACTATTACTGTTATTGCTATTTTTTCTATAGCTATTACTATTATTACTATTATTTAACTATTTTACAACTATTACTATTAATGTTATTACTCTTTTATAATTACTACTAGTTGTACTACTATTATGAATAATATTAATTATTTAATTATATTATTATTATATATTATTGATTATTATTATCATTATTATTATTACTACTATTACTACATTTTTGCTATTAATACTATTACTTGCTGTTTACTACTATTGAATTATTGTTATTATTACTACATTTATACTATTACTATTTTATTATTACTATAATTACTAATTTTGCAATTCTTACTATTACTATTTTTGTCAATTTAATTATTACTACAAATAATACTACTAGTTTGACTATCGTTGCTATTATTATTATTATTATTATTATTATTATTATTATTATTATTATTATTATATTGAAGTAGTAGTAGTATTTAATATATTTGCAGGTATTTTATTTCCATGACTGAATCCAGATAAATCATCTGTGACTGAGTGAAATAATCCTAAAATTTATAAACATCATAAATATAAACTAGATTTAAGACTATCTAACTGTTTAACTTGTAAATATAATTTATCTCATTGATCACTGATCGCTTTACACTGAAATCCAAACCAACCAACTAAAAAAGACATACAATATATTGGAGGGGGGGGGTCGATACACCTCCTCCTCTCAGCAGAGCCCTGATCTTCAGCCACACCTCTCAGGTGAGCGTGCAGCGACTCCTCTCTCTGACCCGCAGAACAGAGAACCAGTCAAACTACCAATCACTCATTCTGACTGACAGGCTGTCACCGCATGCAGCCGGAGTCAAATAAATACACCAGAACCATTTCCAGAACCGCGCCTCCCAAACCACAGCTTCAGCGCTAACTCCTAACTTCACTCCTTCACCTCCCCGCCCAGGACCTGCTGTATGACCTGCTCGCTGTAGATCCAGAACTTTCTGAAGTTTCTCCACAAACACTGACACAGCTTTACAACCTCCATAGAACATCAGCCTGAGGCCACCATGACCAGAACAAAACATGGACTACAGGAGTACTCAATCGAATCCTCACAGCTATGTTGAAAGTTTAGAGTAAAGCTGGAGGGTGGAGGGTGTATCAGATGGGAGATTGTGTGGTGTATCTGATCTGATCTGATACTGAATTATTTATGATTGTACTCAGACCTCCTGCTGAAGCTACAACTGAAGTAAAACTCAGTGATGTGATTTCCATTCATACAACATTTACACACGATCTTCAGAGAAGAAACATCAGAACTGCGCCTCAGAGAGTCAGACGAGGTTCAGACGAGGTTCAGATGAGCAGGGCGGCGCTGAGGAAGACGAGGAGGAAGAGTATCTCAGAGCAGCTTTAGTACATTTAATCACCGGCGGTTAGTCCAGAGTGCAGCTCCGAGTAGAAATATAAACATCTCTGAAGGTCCAGAGACGTTCATACCTAGCTGAGCTTCAGGAACTTCAGGAACTTCAGGAACTTCATGAACGTCTCCGGACCTTAAAGAGTGGTTTTAACCGTCCGTGTTCTGGAAAACTGCTGCGCTTACAGTTTAGCTCGCTGTCCGACTCGGAGACACCGGAATGTTTTAGAGATTCTTCTGTTTATCTTTAGACCTGTATTTATTACAGAGTAGCAGCCCAACTCAGACTAACTCAGACTAACTCAGACCAACTCAGACTAACTCAGACTAACTCAGTCAACTCATCTTAACTCATCTTAACTCAGCCTAACTTCACCTAACTCAGCCTAACTCCGTCTACATCTGCCTAACTCAGACAAACTCAGTCTAACTCCGCCTAACTCATACTAACTCATACTAACTCATACTAACTCAGCCTAACTCATACTAACTCATACTAACTCATACTAACTCATACTAACTCAGCCTAACTCCGCCTAACTCATACTAACTCATACTAACTCAGCCTAACTCATACTAACTCATACTAACTCAGCCTAACTCTGCCTACCTCTGCCTAACTCAGCCTAACTCACACTAACTCAGCCTAACTCATACTAACTCATACTAACTCATCCTAACTCATACTAACTCATACTAACTCAGACTAACTCAGCCTAACTCAGTCTAACTCAGCCTAACTCATACTAACTCATACTAACTCAGCCTAACTCAGCCTAACTCATACTAACTCAGACTAACTCAGCCTAACTCAGACTAACTCAGACTAACTCAGACTAACTCAGCCTAACTCAGTCTAACTCAGTCAACTCATCTTAACTCGTCTACCTCTGCCTAACTCAGCCTAACTCATACTAACTCATACTAACTCAGACTAACTCAGACCAACTCTGCCTAACTCAGCCTAACTTCACCTAACTCAGACCAACTCAGACTAACTCTGCCTAACTCTGCCTAACTCAGCCTAACTCATACTAACTCAGACTAACTCAGAACAACTCTGCCTAACTCAGCCTAACTTCACCTAACTCAGACCAACTCAGACTAACTCTGCCTAACTCAGCCTAACTCAGTCTAACTCAGCCTAACTCATACTAACTCATACTAACTCATACTAACTCAGCCTACCTCTGCCTAACTCAGCCTAACTCATACTAACTCAGCCTAACTCATACTAACTCATACTAACTCATCCTAACTCATACTAACTCAGACTAACTCAGCCTAACTCAGTCTAACTCAGCCTAACTCATACTAACTCATACTAACTCAGCCTAACTCAGCCTAACTCATACTAACTCAGACTAACTCAGCCTAACTCAGCCTAACTCATACTAACTCAGACTAACTTAGCCTAACTCAGCCTAACTCATACTAACTCAGCCTAACTCATACTAACTCATACTAACTCATCCTAACTCATACTAACTCAGACTAACTCAGCCTAACTCAGTCTAACTCAGCCTAACTCATACTAACTCAGCCTAACTCATCCTAACTCATACTAACTCAGACTAACTCAGCCTAACTCAGTCTAACTCAGCCTAACTCATACTAACTCATACTAACTCAGCCTAACTCAGCCTAACTCATACTAACTCAGACTAACTCAGCCTAACTCAGCCTAACTCATACTAACTCAGACTAACTTAGCCTAACTCAGCCTAACTCATACTAACTCAGACTAACTCAGACTAACTCAGACCAACTCATACTAACTCAGACTAACTCAGCCTAACTCAGCCTAACTCATACTAACTCAGACTAACTCAGACTAACTCAGCCTAACTCAGTCTAACTCAGTCAACTCATCTTAACTCGTCTACCTCTGCCTAACTCAGCCTAACTCAGCCTAACTCATACTAACTCATACTAACTCAGACTAACTCAGACCATCTCTGCCTAACTCAGCCTAACTCAGCCTAACTCAGCCTAACTTCACCTAACTCAGACCAACTCAGACTAACTCTGCCTAACTCAGCCTAACTCATGCTAACTCATACTAACTCAGCCTACCTCTGCCTAACTCAGCCTAACTCAGTCTAACTCATACTAACTCATACTAACTCAGCCTAACTCATACTAACTCATACTAACTCATACTAACTCATACTAACTCATACTAACTCAGCCTACCTCTGCCTAACTCAGCCTAACTCAGTCTAACTCAGCCTAACTCATACTAACTCAGCCTAACTCATACTAACTCAGCCTAACTCAGCCTAACTCATACTAACTCAGCCTAACTCAGACTAACTCAGCCTAACTCATACTCACTCAGCCTAACTCATACTAACTCAGCCTAACTCTGCCTAACTCATACTAACCCAGCCTAACTCATACTCACTCAGCCTAACTCATACTAACTCAGCCTAACTCAGCCTAACTCATACTAACCCAGCCTAACTCAGACTAACTCAGCCTAACTCATACTCACTCAGCCTAACTCATACTAACTCAGCCTAACTCATACTAACTCATACTAACTCAGCCTAACTCATACTAACTCATACTAACTCATACTAACTCAGCCTAACTCATAATAACTCATACTAACTCATACTAACTCAGCCTAACTCATACTAACTCAGCCTACCTCTGCCTAACTCAGCCTAACTCAGTCTAACTCAGCCTAACTCATACTAACTCAGCCTAACTCATACTAACTCAGACTAACTCAGCCTAACTCAGCCTAACTCATACTAACTCAGACTAACTCAGCCTAACTCAGCCTAACTCATACTAACTCAGACTAACTCATACTAACTCAGCCTAACTCAGCCTAACTCATACTAACTCAGCCTAACTCAGACTAACTCATACTAACTCATACTAACTCATACTAACTCAGCCTAACTCATACTAACTCAGCCTAACTCATACTCACTCAGCCTAACTCAGCCTAACTCATACTAACTCATACTAACTCAGCCTAACTCAGCCTAACTCATACTAACTCAGCCTACCTCTGCCTAACTCAGCCTAACTCAGTCTAACTCAGCCTAACTCATACTAACTCAGCCTAACTCATACTAACTCAGACTAACTCAGCCTAACTCAGCCTAACTCATACTAACTCAGACTAACTCATACTAACTCAGCCTAACTCATACTAACTCAGCCTAACTCATACTAACTCATACTAACTCAGCCTAACTCAGACTAACTCAGCCTAACTCATACTAACTCAGCCTAACTCATACTAACTCAGCCTAACTCATACTAACTCAGCCTAACTCAGACTAACTCATACTCACTCAGCCTAACTCATACTAACTCATACTAACTCAGCCTAACTCAGCCTAACTCATACTCACTCAGCCTAACTCATACTAACTCATACTAACTCAGCCTAACTCATACTAACTCAGCCTAACTCATACTAACTCAGCCTAACTCATACTAACTCAGCCTAACTCAGACTCAAACCAAGTGATAAATGCAAATGAAAAAAATGATTTGATGAAACTCTTATAGAATAAGGTCATAAGCTCTGAACACTGAAATCTGCTCGGTTTTCTAAAAAAACAGCCTCTGTTGACGTTTTTAAAGATCCTGTTTGTATTTTGATCAAAACACAACTTATCATTAATTACCGTCTCAAGATCCATATATCTGCTAACTCTTCCCTCAGAGGTGCCTCAGTAGTGGTAGAGAGGACGTCCTAAAGACGTATCTGTCTTTGTTCTGTCTTTAAGACTCGTTTGTGTAGAAGATAAACAAAAGAGGAGACAAGACAACCCCGTGCAGAACCAAAAGGATATGAGACTGTTTGAGAATGAATCATTCAGTTTAACTTTCTGAGTCCTAATCATCAAAAAATCCAGAATCCATCCAATCAAGCGAAGGTCCAGTTCAAACCTACCTTCCAGCCTCTGAGCCAGTAAACTGGGCTGACTGGTGTTACAGGCTGATCAAAAATCAATAAATAACAGTCTGGCATGTGTTTCTGCCCATCAAGGTGTTCAAATAGAACATGAAGTAAAGCTGGACTAGCATCCTCCGCCCCCTGTTAACCCTTTACTGGAACTGGATCCAGAGCTCTCCCTGTCTTTGATACGAACTCTCTCTTAATCAGCTTCCTAAATACTTTCATCTCTAAGCAGGTCAAGGCCACAGGTCTAAAATCACTGAGGTCTGAGGGCTACCGGAGGGAGTGGAAGGTTAGTGGAAGGTTAGTGGAAGGTTAGTGGAAGGTTAGTGGAAGGTTAGTGGAAGGTACTAGGTACACACTGTGAAATAATAGACTGATTAAAAATATAATACAAATTGAAAACTTAACAGGACAGGGTTCTGACAGGGTTCTGACAGGGTTCTGACAGGTTCTGACAGGGTTCTGACAGGTTCTGACAGGGTTCTGACAGGGCTCTGACAGGGTTCTGAAAGGGTTCTGACAGGGTTCTGACAGGTTCTGACAGGGTTCTGACAGGGCTCTGACAGGGTTCTGAAAGGGTTCTGACAGGGTTCTGCGGGGCTGAGACTGAGTTCAGGAGGACGAGCTGAAGTTCAGCAGTTCTTACACAACAAAATGACCCCCTTCAACACTTACAGCCACCCCCCCACCCAGCCTGCTCCAGCGTTTTAAGTGGTCTCGCTCTGAACCCTGAAGCCCGGGGTGTTTGTTGTTGGTCTCATGGTGTTTGATTTGTGTGTGTTGTGAAAACAAAGCTGCTCTTCACCTTCTGCTCATCCAGACCTGCTCCTCACCCAGACGCGAGCACACCGGAGAACAACACAGGATTTCTTCTGAACTCTGATAAGCTCGGTTTAAACTAATCCTGGATTTCCTGCCAGATCCCGGTTATACCAGGATATATCACCATGGCAACATACACCACACACCTGACCTGCTCCAAACCAGGTTAAGATCATAAGCTGCCTCTGAAACAATCAGGGCAGAGTTCCCGACCAATCAGAGCCAAACGTCTGACCAGTTCAAGTGGAGATTCTGATCAATCAAGGTCAAATATTTGACCAATTAAGGCTGAACTTCTGAGTAACCAATAAAAAACATCTGGCTAACCAATGTCAATCCCAGTTTCTAACCAGTTAGAGCCAAGTGTCTGACCATTGCGAGTGAAGCTTCTGACCAATCAAGGTGGAGCTTTGGGCCAATCAAGTCTGAGCTTCTAATCAATCAGGGCAGAGATTCCGACCAGTTAGAGCCAAGCATCTGACCAGTTCTAGTGGAGCTTCTGACCAATTGAGGCAGAGCTTTGGGCCAATCAGGGCAGAGTTTCTAACCAGTTAGAGCGAAGCGTGGGACCAGTGCGAGTGAAGCTTCTGACCAATCACGGTTAACGGTTTTGAGACATATACATTCGGAATAAGGTCTAACTGCAGGAACTCACATCCCGCCTGCTCCACAGCAGCTCCAGTCTCAGGAACTCTCCGGAACAAGTCTTCTTCCTCAAACTGAGCCAAACGTTAAGCGAGGAGAACAGCAGCATCATTAGCATTAAATTACAATTAGCGTGAAAAGATAAGAGGCGGAAGGAAGCGCTCCTTCTCTCTCTTCTCCTTCTCCTCCGTCTGGGAGATTTCAGCGCCGCGTCTCACCTTGACTCCTGAGTGATTATTTCCTCCGGTTTAATGAAGTTAGCCATTAGCTACAAAAGCAGCACAGCATTATTTCTCTGTCTGGACCATCACGACGGTCATTATCATCATCACTCTCCTCCCGTCCAGCTCCACATCAGATCAGAGCCACGGCGGGAAACCAGCTTCATGTGCAGAACCTATAGAAAGTAGAGCTGCTGAGAATCCAGCTGGAATCTTCTGACAAGAGAGGCCGAATAACATATACATACCGTATTAATAAATAATGATATATACATACAATATTAATAAATAATAATATATACATACCTTATTAATAAATAATAATATATACATACAATATTAATAAATAATAATATATACATACAATATTAATAAATAATAATATATACATACCGTATTAATAAATAATAATATATACATACAATATTAATAAATAATAATATATACATACCTTATTAATAAATAATAATATATACATACAATATTAATAAATAATAATATATACATACAGTATTAATAAATAATAATATATACATACCGTATTAATAAATAATGATATATACATACCATATTAATAAATAATAATATATACATACCTTATTAATAAATAATAATATATACATACAATATTAATAAATAATAATATATACATACAATATTAATAAATAATAATATATACATACCGTATTAATAAATAATAATATATACATACCGTATTAATAAATAATAATATATACATACAATATTAATAAATAATAATATATACATACCTTATTAATAAATAATAATATATACATACAATATTAATAAATAATAATATATACATACCGTATTAATAAATAATAATATATACATACAATATTAATAAATAATAATATATACATACCTTATTAATAAATAATAACATATACATACCTTATTAATAAATAATAATATATACATACCATATTAATAAATAATAATATATACATACAATATTAATAAATAATAATATATACATACCTTATTAATAAATAATAATATATACATACCTTATTAATAAATAATAATATATACATACTGTATTAATCAATAATAATATATACATACCTTATTAATAAATAATAACATATACATACCTTATTAATAAATAATAATATATACATACCATATTAATAAATAATAACATATACATACCGTATTAATAAATAATAATATATACATACCATATCAAAAAATAATAATATATACATACATTAAAATCCAAAGCGTGTAGTGATTTGAAGTGTAGTGACTTGAGGGTCATGAGCATACAGTGTCTCAGTCTACTGGTTACGTTAGATTAACTAGTGTGGTCACTCTGTGTCCAGGCTCGGTCTAGTGCGGTCACTAATGGAGCCCGAACTCAGAACAAGAACCTGTAACTGCTGCGTCTGTCCCATTAAACATCTCCGGCAGCAGGGGGCACTCTGGTCCACTGTGTGAGAACGTCCTGCTGCACTGTTTAAGGTGGAACGGGAGAATTCCAACAAGAAGCTGGCCAATAGGAAGCCTCGTGTGAGGTCAGAGCATCAGAGCTTTGGATCATTCAGAAGCTCCGAAGAAACAGAGCAGTGATACTGCAGTGAACGCCGAGTATGGAGACACAAAGAGGATAACTCCAAAACATAAATCCAAACAATCATTTATTTACCTGACAATGAGCAAACAAACAAAACACTGGATTAAAGAAAACAAACAAAGGTTAAAGGTATGCTCCCTGACTCGAGGCAGTGCAGGTAAGCATCTGAGTCTAGACCACATCTTTAGCTCTGCCAAAAGGAAGCATATATCAGAGCTAGTCCCCACTGACACCCCTTCCCTCTCTCCTATAGGCCTAGCCCCGCCCTCCTTCAGCTATGACAGACCATTTCCTCGGCGCTGACTCATAAGACTGACTTAAAATATTAATACAAACACATTTTAGAGCCACAACATCATTTCAGGCCTAGTTCTTACGTAGCCTGTAAGAGCTATAGTGTTTACCTCACTCCTCCCCTGAGCTAACCAGGGTCCCTTCGGCACACTCAAGGGTGAGTTCACTCTGCTCTGCCTCCTTTTAGACACTGATAGGCTGGCAGAGAGAGAACAGGTGAGTATAGCAGGTAAACATGATCATATACAGATGTAACGGTGATGGACACTCCCAACGTCCACATCAGGAGAGCAGATCTGAGATCACTTTCATATCTCCAGCTTTCACAACTTCTAACTAACCAGAAAAGAGAAAGAGAACCAAAGCAAAAGTACGGTCAGTACTGTAACTCCTCCTCTGGCGAGTATCACATCCAAGGCTGGATTACAGACCGGGCCAGTGGGGCCAGCGCCCAGGGGCCCTTGAGGTTAGGGGGCCCCGGGGGGGCTCTGGCCCAAAACATTTTGCGATGCCCATCAACATTTATGGTAAAATATATTTTTGTTTCCGAGGGCTCTCCATTTTAAGGATCCTCAGACTTTTAGGGACTTTGACCACAGGGCCTCCTGGGGGCCCTAGGCATGCTTTTTGGGGCCGGATGAGGCATTGTGGCACTGCTCTGACTTCTGGCTATTAGGGGTCCTAGGAAAGAGGGGACATAATTTTAGATTTTTAATTTCTGTGTATTTGGAGGTGTGTTTAGGATCATTGTCCTCTCCAGCTTTCGTACAGACGCTGTGATGTTCACTTCCAGAACTTGCTGATGTTTACCTGAAGCTGTTCTTCTCTCCACCAGTGAGATGTTCTCTGTACCACTGATTGCAACACAAGCTCAAAGCACGATGGATCCACCCCATGTGTCTAACAGTTCATGATGTTCTTCAGAAAGTTCTGTTTTAAAACCACCCGTCCACATGACTTGACCTGTCAGGCTGGTTTGGATGCTACTTTGCAAACTTCTGAATTTCGTGGCGAGGATGCAGGAAATGTTTTCTCCTGACGCAGTAGATCAGTGCAGAGTCTCCACTCCAGAGTCTGATAAATCTTCCTGAAGGTCTTTTGCAGCCAGACAGGGAGTTTGATTTGTTCTTCCAGCACTTCTACGCGAGCAGCTCTGTCTCTCAGAAAGTTTTCTTTGTCTCCTGTAAAACAGATGAACTGCTGTATCATATACATCTACTGAGCTTCTACTCGTCCACAAGTCATGTGGATGTTCTCTATGACGGTTATGATACTCAAATATATCGGGATCCAATCTGAGGCTGACCCCCCTCTCTGTACATGGTAGATATTTCCAATAAACTGGCCATTCAGTTTTGCTCAGCGCTGTAGAATATCTTCTGGTATATGTAATATCTAATTCCACTGGGCTGTAGGATCTGTTATTTTCCTGGAGCTACGCTCTCCAGATCTTAATAACACTATCTGAAACATTTATGTATGTGTCTAATATCAAACCACGCTTTGAAATGTTTCTTAGCCTTAAGCTACACTTGCACTCGATCAAGCTGGGATGAAGCTCTTGTCTTTTAGGTTATGAATCCTTTCAGATTTCTTCCCGAGCGCTTTTTATCACTCCGGCTTTGCACATCTGGCTAAGTGCATCCGCCAAACGACTAAATGTAAATGTGTGTGAGTGGCTGCCGGGCATGATTGCTGGAGTTTCCTTCCCCCGTATGTTCCTCCCTCTGAGGCTGGCGGCTGTGGCTGGGCTACTATTAGTGCTGAAACATCTCATCCTGAAGCTGTAAGTGCAGCAGAAGGCTGTGGAACACATCATCTCTGCTTTGTGTGTGTGTGTGTGTGTGTGTGTGTGTGATCTCAGTAGACCTCACAGCCTCACAATGAGACATTCACACCATCACCGAGAGAGAGAGAGAGAGAGAGAGAGAGAGAGAGAGAGAGAGAGAGGAACCGGGGGAACACCGAGAAGCTGTTAACACGGCTACACGTCTCTGCTTGCCATAGATATCTTCTCACTCTTTAAATGTCAAAAAATGTCAGATTTTTAACCCTCTGGTCCACAGGCTGTGTTTTCAGCAGGTTTAGTCTCTGTCAGCAGCGCCCCCTAGTGGCTGTCCTGCTGCTGGAAAGGAGGTTGACTCAGGAGTTTCTAATTAATATAATTAAATAAGTATCTGTTGGCTGTAACTCTGTAATCAGATAAACGAGGAGCCTGTCGTCTCTCAGTGTGGAGTGTTGTTGAGCTGCTAGTGAGCAACGAGCTGCTCACCGATCTATAAACATCATAAAGACTGGTGTGTTGGTGGACCTCGATACCGAGGAGCTCCACAACGTCTGTGGTTTGTTTTTCTTTTACTGTCCTGTGGATCAACCAGCACCACCCACTCAACTCAACTCCGCCCCTCTCGTCATTAACGTTACACTGTTTACTTATCGTAACATACGCTTTTAAATCTATCACCAGTGTTCACCCCCAGATCACCCTTTCACACTACACTACTCACTCCTACTGACCACCAGTGTTCACCCCCAGATCACCCTTTCACATTACACTACTCACTCCTACTGAACACCAGTGTTCACCCCAGATCATCCTTACACACTACACTACTCACTCCTACTGACCACCAGCACCATCAGCTCAGCTTCTCCTTCACCAGTTCTCCTGTTTCCACCTTAAATGGAGGTGCAGGTATGTTCTGACTCCTGCTGCACTGTTTAAGGTGGAACAGGAGAACTGGTGAGTGAGCTGCTTCACCCTCGTGTGCTCGGTAGGAGTGAGTATTGTAGAGTGAACAGTTGGTCTGGGGGTGATGTGACTGGTCACTGGTGAGAGGTTTAAACTACAGCTACAAGAAACTGGAACAGGAAGTTCAGTCTCCCGTGGTTCTTAGTTTAACTGAATCTGAGAGACTGTATCACTGTGAGTGTGATAGCGCCCCCTATGTGGAAAGCAGTGCAGTGATGTGAAGTGATTTACAAACAAGCCATTGAAAGAAAACAGATTTGGGTTCTGAGGTGCTCTAAGAACTTCACACTGCTGCTCTGGTGAACAACAAACAACTTATCATTATTTCAGCTAGCAATAATATAGAATATAATATACATTATATATTAGTTAATCTAACGTTGTGAACTGAATGTTTGTAGTGCTCTGCTGTTATTTTCTAGCTAATATTAGCTACTGTGTTAGGAATATTTAAAGTAATTGATTTGTAACACAGTTAATAAATAATAAATGATAAAAACGAATAATAATAAATAATGTAATAAGTTTTGATACCAGGATCATGCCTTAAGCTCTGCCTTCTTCCAATCTAATATCTAAAACTCTTTGATCTGTTTCCCCCAACAGTATTGTGAGCATGTGTTGGTCAAAATCAGTAATATAACTGAATGTATTGTAAATAATAAATACATTTATGATCAAGTTTAACAGATATTTTTAGTATATGCTGCTAAAATGCTTGTGTGCTTGTGTTTATGGACCCCCGGGGTAATCAGACTTCTGACAGCCCAACACACGCAGCTTAGCCTCATTTTCAAAGGTAAATAAGTAAACACACTGATGACGGGTGGAAACGTGACAACTGGGCTATGATATCAGAGTTATAAACATATCTGAGCTTCAGGACATCCATAGCAACCGAATTCAGGACGTAATAGGAAATAATCGGGAAGAGTGAAGCTCCAGGTCGACTCCGGCAGTTAAAAGGATGGGAAGTCCGGAGAACAGCGAGCCGTTTAGATACGTGCCGATCTTCGCTCTGGGCAAAACCAGAGAAATCACAGCCAATAGGAAGCGAGAAAACGAGAAACCTGCAACGGGTCGAGCGCTTGCTCCGACATGCCTGCAGGGCTCGCAGCTTCTCTCCAGGGTCAAAGGTCAATCGGAATAATGTACCAGCTCCAGCCCACAAGCCTCCATTACCGAGACTAATGGAAAGCCGCGATCCGCCCACAACCGGAGCAAGCCAGGCCACGCTGCATTCCCATCAGCCCCTGCTCCGAACCCCCACAGCCTCATTAGAGCCAGACCCGGACATGCGCCGGCTCTGCTCTGCGTTTTCCGATGCATTATGGATTCCACGTTCCGGTCCGCCGAGATGTTATGCAAGGCGCTAACCGAAGACGCGCCAGGGGTCACGATCTCTGAGCCCGAAGACTCGCCGCCATTTTTGGAAGCGTATCTCTCGACGTATCGCTCAGACCAACGCTTTCTGATCTCCATCAGAGCAGAACACCTCAGCTAGCGAGGCGGGTCAGTCAGGCAAGCAGCAGAGGACTCGACTTTCCCATCAAACTCGGACTCGCCTGCTGACCTGCGCGGCTCCGCACTCGTTTATAAACACGCGCTGATGGTTGGGCCTCTTTCAGACGTAGAAAAGCTCATTTACAGAGTTTCCTACCGTAACCCCGAGCAACAGACAGTCCAGAGTAACCTGGCTTCCTGAGTGTTAGAGTGTAACAGGTGAAATTACTGACAGATACTTAAAAGTGACTCACTGTGAGCCACAAACATCAACTAAACTAAACCAAACTCAAGAAATGAACCAAAAACCAAAACTGACTCGCAAGCCTTCGTCTGCAGTCAGGATGAGAGACTGAACTTCCTGTTCCAGTTTCTTGTAGCTGTAGTTTTAAACCTCTCACCAGTGACCAGTCACATCACCCCCAGACCAACTGTTCACTCTACAATACTCACTCCTACCGAGCACACGAGGGTGAAGCAGCTCACTCACCAGTTTTCCTGTTCCACCTTAAACAGTGCAGCAGGAGTCAGAACGTACCTGCACCTCCATTTAAGGTGGAAACAGGAGAACTGGTGAAGGAGAAGCTGAGCTGATGGTGCTGGTGGTCAGTAGGAGTGAGTATTGTAGTGTGTAAGGATGATCTGGGGGTGAACACTGGTGGTCAGAAGATATATATATCTAATCACTGACTATGTGAAATATATGAAATACATGGTATTGGTTGGAAAATGCGGACACACTGCTGTCACTAGATGTTGGTAGTTTGTAGTCACTCTGGAGGTCAAATAATATATATATATATATTCAGTTCATATATATAGAGTTCAGGGTCATTGTGAGGTTCAGAGTCAGTATTTAAATTCACTATGTAGTGTACTATGTAGGGGGCAGGGAGGGGTTTGAGACTAGCCCCAGTGTGGGAAGAGGGGCGGAGCTGGTTTGGTGATCTACAGCTAACAGTTCTTAATGTGATGTGTTCAGTACTATACAGACGCCGATGACGGTTAGCGCTGGTGCTGTACTCTAAAGGAACTAGATTTCTGGGCGGAAGGCTTGAATACGCTGATTATTATATATTTATTATATATTTATTGTATATTATTATGTTGACTGTGATATATTTAATTAGATTTTATGTTTGTTTATATTGTGCTGTGATTTTATTGATATCGATTTAATCGCAGTATCGATTATACCCTGATAAAATCCCAGTAACACACGACACGGAGCGGCTTATTGTTTATCACATTAATCATATTTATTAGAACAGTGATAATATGTGAGTGACTGTCTGAGGAATTGTGTTACTATGGTTACTGTGTTATCTGTTTCAGGATGTATCTCTCCTGGTGCTGCTCCTGCATGGCTCCTCTGGTCTGTGGTGTCTGCGTTGCACTGCGGTGTCTCTGTAGATACAGAACCGGATCAATGTCTGAAAAAATCTCTCAGTTCTGCTTCTGCGCTGATCTGGCAACCCTGCCTGATAACATGAACCCTGTTTTTATTCCAGGTTCCGCAGTTTCACGCAAAGTTCCCCCGCAAGAGCGGCTGCCGGGTTCAATCTACTGACCTTTCACCCACTTACAGTAACGCTCCTCCAAATACCTCCTTCAGTTCTGGCAGCAAGAAAACACTCCCTGATCTTCTACACCACTTAAGAGAGTTTCAGCTCCAACCACCACGCTCCACACCAAACACTGAACACTGGAACATAGCTGTGAGGATCTGATTGAGTGTTAGTGAGGTGGTACTGATGTTGAACATAGCTGTGAGGATCTGATTGAGTGTTAGTGAGGTGGTACTGATGTTGAACATTGCTGTGAGGATGTGATTGAGTGTTAGTGAGGTGGTACTGATGTTGAACATAGCTGTGAGGATGTGATTGAGTGTTAGTGAGGTGGTACTGGTGTTGAACATTGCTGTGAGGATGTGATTGAGTGTTAGTGAGGTGGTACTGATGTTGAACATAGCTGTGAGGATCTGATTGAGTGTTAGTGAGGTGGTACTGATGTTGAACATAGCTGTGAGGACCTGATTGAGTGTTAGTTAGGTCAGGTACTGATGTTGAACATAGCTGTGAGGATGTGATTGAGTGTTAGTGAGGTGGTACTGGTGTTGAACATAGCTGTGAGGATCTGATTGAGTGTTAGTGAGGTGGTACTGATGTTGAACATAGCTGTGAGGATGTGATTGAGTGTTAGTGAGGTGGTACTGGTGTTGAACATAGCTGTGAGGATGTGATTGAGTGTTAGTGAGGTGGTACTGGTGTTGAACATAGCTGTGAGGATCTGATTGAGTGTTAGTGAGGTGGTACTGATGTTGAACATAGCTGTGAGGATGTGATTGAGTGTTAGTGAGGTGGTACTGGTGTTGAACATAGCTGTGAGGATGTGATTGAGTGTTAGTGAGGTGGTACTGGTGTTGAACATAGCTGTGAGGATCTGATTGAGTGTTAGTGAGGTGGTACTGATGTTGAACATAGCTGTGAGGATGTGATTGAGTGTTAGTGAGGTGGTACTGATGTTGAACATAGCTGTGAGGATGTGATTGAGTGTTAGTGAGGTGGTACTGATGTTGAACATAGCTGTGAGGACCTGATTGAGTGTTAGTTAGGTCAGGTACTGATGTTGAACATAGCTGTGAGGATGTGATTGAGTGTTAGTGAGGTGGTACTGGTGTTGAACATAGCTGTGAGGATCTGATTGAGTGTTAGTGAGGTGGTACTGATGTTGAACATAGCTGTGAGGATGTGATTGAGTGTTAGTGAGGTGGTACTGATGTTGAACATAGCTGTGAGGATCTGATTGAGTGTTAGTGAGGTGGTACTGATGTTGAACATAGCTGTGAGGATCTGATTGAGTGTTAGTGAGGTGGTACTGGTGTTGATCAGTGATTCTGATTGGTTCAGTATTAGGACTCTCTGGTTTTCCTGGTTTCTGATGTTCGGTATCGAACTGATATGTAAATTAGGCTCCGTATTCTATAAAACTGGATCCGGCACTGCAGCGTGTGACGATCGGCTCAACAGAAAAACTCTAAACAAGCAGACTCGTTCATTAATTCAGCTCCAAAAACAAGTTAGACGCTTAATTCGCTCACTTTTGGCAGGGGGTCAGCAGCGCGTCCCCCACCCATTGTTCCAATCCGGAGTATTATTATTCACACGGCTGTGATTGGCACTTCTGAACGCTTAAGATAGTCTCGCGTTTCCACCGAAAATATCTCCCAACACCTGTAGTTTTCAATTATGCTAAAAAGATCCCCGCTATTCTAATCTGTAATTGGAACACATTTCGGGGTGCGTGTTGGAACATATCTGCGCCTCCCGCAGAGTGCAAATTTGAAGCACAGAAGAAAGTTAACAGACAGTCTGGAACAATCTTAGCTTCGCTGACACTTCATCTGCTGCTCCCGCCGCTGACTGGAAGCTTAGAAGTTAACAAAAGATTACAAACTAGCAAAAGTCGCGCCGAGTAAACTTGCCACAAATATTGTCTGAAGTGCGCTGCAAATAGCGAAATGGCTTTGATGAGCGTTACCGGGGTGATGTTTTGACTGCCACGTTGCCGCAACAGCTGATAAAGTACCTGTCAGCCTCCTCCTGCGGCCCTCCTCGCGGAGCGAGCGGCGGTTTGAAGTGCGAGCGCTCCGTTAGCGGCTGTTGCGTTTCTGTTGTAACACTTTGGCCTAAAACACCGACAGTCAGAGCTCGGAATCACGCGTCACTCCGTCACTACACGTATTCCCATATTTGGAGATCCGGGTCTGAGCCAGGTTCCTCTACGGCAGGAATGAATGGAGGTTTTGAAGGATCACCTGCAGCGCCCCCCTGTGGTGAATGGAAAGACGGTGCGTTTGGTTCGTTGATGATTTTCCTGTCGAGGAGTCAGAGTGCTGATATTGCTGTATGTTAGCTAATGCTGAGGTGGGTTGGAAGTTGGCTCAGTGGTGGGCTCAGCGGTGGGCTTTCCATTGGGTTTGGAAGCGGGCTTGACGGTGGGCTCAGTGGTGGGCCCCGTATGGGGGCTCAGCGGTGGGCCTGCCATTGGGCTTGGCAGTGGGCTTGCCGTTGGGCTTGGCGGTGGGCTTGCCATTGGGCTTTTCAGTGGACTCAGTGGTGGGCTTACCCTTGGGCTCAGTGGTCGGTTCGGAAGTGGGCTTGGTGGTGGGCTCAGTGGTGGGCTTGCCATTGGGCTCAGTGGTGGGCTTGGCTTGGAAGTGGGCTCGGCGGTGGGCTCAGTGGTGGGCTCAGCGTTGCAGGTTTGCAGTGGATTTGCCGTTGGGCTTGGTGGTGGGCTCGGTGGTGGGCTCGGAAGTTGAATCCGCAGTGGGCTCGGTGGTGGGCTTGGCGGAGGCTTGCCATTGGGCTCGGTGGTGGGCTTGCTGTTGGGCTTGGCAATGAGTTCAGCGGTGGATGAAAATATCTTACTACAGCCAACATTTACAAACTATAACAATGCGTCTCCTGAAGGAGGTGCAGGATGGTTGCATGGCTTAACCGGCATGAGGAACGAGGGATGAATAAATGACAAGTAGAGGAGTGCGGGTCAGACGACGGGTCATACAGTTCTGCTGCTGCTTTCTGGTTCTAGATAGGAGCTCCTCGTTGTTCTTAGTTATCACTGTGAGAGTGATAGCGCCCCCTATGTGGAAAGCAGTGCAGTGCAGATAATTTACTGTTTCAGTACTGATACGTAAAGACTGATACGTATCAAACGCATCAGAAATCCTTTATTAGAGCTACTATCTCAGTCTCTACTAACTATCTCAGTCTTTACTAACTATCTCAGTCTTTACTAACTATCTCAGTCTCCACTATCTCAGTCTTTACTATCTCAGTCTTTACTAACTATCTAAGTCTTTACTAACTATCTCAGTCTCTACTAACTATCTCAGTCTCTACTAACTATCTCAGTCTTTACTATCTCAGTCTTTACTAACTATCTCAGTCTCCACTATCTCAGTCTTTACTATCTCAGTCTTTACTAACTATCTCAGTCTCCACTAACTATCTCAGTCTTTACTAACTATCTCAGTCTTTACTAACTATCTCAGTCTCTACTAACTATCTCAGTCTCCACTAACTATCTCAGTCTTCACTAACTATCTCAGTCTTCACTAACTATCTCAGTCTCCACTAACTATCTCAGTCTCCACTATCTCAGTCTTTACTATCTCAGTCTTTACTAACTATCTCAGTCTCCACTAACTATCTCAGTCTTTACTAACTATCTCAGTCTCCACTAACTATCTCAGTCTTTACTAACTATCTCAGTCTTCACTAACTATCTCAGTCTCCACTAACTATCTCAGTCTCTACTAACTATCTCAGTCTTTACTATCTCAACCTTCACTAACTATCTCAGTCTTCACTATCTCAGTCTTCACTAACTATCTCAACCTTCACTAACTATCTCAGTCTTCACTAACTATCTCAGTCTTTACTAACTATCTCAGTCTTTACTATCTCAACCTTCACTAACTATCTCAGTCTTCACTATCTCAGTCTTCACTAACTATCTCAACCTTCACTAACTATCTCAGTCTTCACTAACTATCTCAGTCTTTACTAACTATCTCAGTCTTTACTAACTATCTCAGTCTTTACTAACTATCTCAGCTCTTACTTTGCTGTGGTTATGGATTCTGAAAGGATATTGAATATTAGTGATAGTGTTATTAAAGACAGCGACAGGTCTGAGAAGGCGCGTCTCCCGTCAGGAAATACATTTCATTTTCCAGAGTGTGTGCCTATGATGCTAAGAGGTCTCTGGAGGGGAAGGCTCAGCTTTACTATATATATATATATATATATATATATATATATATATATATATATATATATATAAATAAATATATATATAAAACTCAATAAGCTCATGTAGATCTCCACACAGAGTTAGCCAAGCGTGCAGTGAAGCGCAGACCCACCTCGGCTGCTGGATCCTCTCAGGCTGCCGGAGCTTCTCATGCGGCCTTATCCTCCTCGTGCCGGCGCTCGCTGCTGCAGCTCGTTTGAAATATGGTGGCTTTCAGGAGACATTACACATATAATATGCATTAGATGTAATTTCTCCTCGCCTGCGTGAACAGATGAACTGGTGGGGGAGGTGGGGGTGAGATGGGTGGGCTGGTTTGGGGGGGAACTAATTTTGTAAATGCAGCTTTAACGGTGGATCATTAATTCGTGCTGCTGTTGTGACACTGAAGGTAGAACGTGGAGCAGAACGTTACCACACGCCGGAGAGCCTGTGATTGGAGCAGGAGGGTCTGCTGGTGGTGGAGCGAGGCTGTAGAGGACGTCTCTCAGTGAGGGACTCGGAGGCGGCTGGCGAGTGGAGGCAGCTCTGCGCTGTGTTGGTGTTGCGGTAAGACGAGCCCTCTAGAGTTTCAGAGCCGGAGGATTCGGTTTCTTTTGTTCCAGAACTTTGCTGCTCTGGGCACTTTTCTCTTTTAGCTTCTGCTGCTCTTCCGGGCGGAACTCTCTCCCCGCTGTCCCGCTCGCAGTTCCTCACAGCCTGGTTCTGTCGCCCGTCCTGCTGCAAAGCTTAGTGCACCAAACACCTCAGCTAATCAAACTCAATTCTGACTTTTATCTCAAACTGAGGATTTAACATCTGAAATTATTGATTAGTTTCTCTAAATTATAGTTATTTCCACTAAATATAGACTTGAAATAATAAATATTGTATATCAAAAAAAAACTTGTGATTCCAAACTAATGACTTTTTCATGAAATGTTGAGTTATAAAATAATTACACACTTCTTATTTTTTGACACATTGTCTTGAATTAATAACTAAACATGGACATATTACAAAAAAATAACATATTCTCACAAAATCTAAACAAAATGTCTCAAAATCGTGACATAGATACTTAAAATATGAACACAGTATCTTAAACTAATGACTTACTTTCTTAAAATATTGACAATATTGAAAAAATATCTTAAATAATAACAGCTTTTATTAACTGTTAACATCTTGAAAAAATGTCTAACTATGATTAAATATTGACCTATTATTGTCCCAAGCATCTGAAGTAATGACTCATTTTCACAAAATATAGACTTGTATCTCAAACTAATGATTTAAGTATAACCAAAAATGACTTACTTTCATGAAATACTGACAGAATTTCTAAAACTAACTACCTTTTCATTAAATGCTCACTTATCATCACACAATAGCTAATTACTTTTCCAAATTTTCCAAGTATCTTAATATAATTTAATACTGACCTAGTATATTCTCACTAAATATCAACACAATGATTACATACACTCTCAAAACATTGTCTTAGTATCTTTAACTAATGACTTACTCATTGAAAAAGTGTCTCAAACAATAACTGCTTTCATTAACTGTTGATGAAGTGTCTTGGCTTGTATCTCAAAGTAATTATTCAATTTAATTTTATTCAATTAAGACTTTCTTAAGATCATGACTATTTCACTATATATATATATATATATATATATATATATATATATATATATATATATATATATATATATATATATATATATATATGCATTTAATTTTATTAAAAAAACAGATTCAGCATGACTTTTATTAATCATTAATTCTTAAATTCTCAAAGTAATTTACTTTCATGGAACTGATGCAATGGAATTGACTTGCTTGCTTTAAAGTTTCTAAATAGTGATTATTGTCACAAAATACTATCTTGGTATTTCCAAAAAAATATGAAATATTGACATAATATCCTGAAATAATGAGAGAAACACCATATTTCAAATCAAACACTATAAAATGATACCTATATCCAACTTTTCAATGCAGGAAAAAGATCAATTGAAGAAAAACAATTTAATTACAGTATAAGTTATAATAACTATAAATGTACTGTATATAACATTTATAAGACTGTATGTGGAATTAACGGTGTAGAATCTATGATGATGATGATGATGATGATCTCATAATGATGAATATTAGATAAACTGATCAGATTTAAGATGTTTTCACCTCATTTTTCAGTTAAATCACTGAAATTTCTGCTTGTTTGAGTTTTAAGATCTTCATATTACACTGATTATCAGACGACTGGTGTTTAATAATAATGCACAATGATAAAAATTCCGCGGCGCTGCTGAAAGACTTCCTGTCCGCGTCCTGGCGGCGTTCAGAGGCCGCGACTGGCCAGATGCCCGTTAGCCAAACAGCCTGTCGGTGGTTCAGTGATGAGCAAACAGAGCGGCGTTCTGTCGTTCGTCCTTCTTCATAAAATAAAACAGACGCTGATGTTGAATAATCCGTTTTTATTTCCCAACAAAAGAAAGAAAGGAGGAGACGCGCCGGCGTTCCGAAGTAAACACGCTCGGAAGTGGGCGGAATATTCGCGGGTAATTAGCCGCCTGAGCGAATGTTTTCAGAGCTTGTTGTTTGAGCCGCTGTGCTGGCCTTGAGCTCCGCAGACGCACAGCTTTTTCTTGCGGAGGTTTTGATGATGCGCCGGCGCGGAGTCGAGCTAAACTTTCTCCGGCTCTGCTGGACGGCCGGTAATAACCTGGAGGAGGTCTCTCCGGGGGGGGCTCACCAGCTGCTCTTTGCTGTGGGTTGGGAGTAATTCTGGTTTATCGATCTGGAGGAAGTGAAAGGATTTGTGGAGAATCTGCTGAGTCGCTGCTACACAGCTCAGGTTAGCATGAGCTTTAGCCGCTAGCTTGGCTACTGAGCTACACTTCATCATCTGGGAGCTTCACAGGAGGACTAGGTACGACAGTGGCTCAGTGAACAACAGCCTCCAGAACAGGTTCCTTCCACGTACATAAAGCTTAACCCTCTAAACAGGTTCTATTTGAATATCACTTAGCTAGAACCCAGCATGCACTGGGGCGGGTGGTACTGTTAGCCTGCTGATTATCTATGCTACGGTTTAAAACAGGGTCAGTTTCAGGGTCTGTCATTCCTGACACTCTTCACTCCTCACTCAGACACTCGTTTTTATTGCCTACGCTTGTTTCGGTAGAACAGAGACCAGCAAAACCAGTGACTGACCAGCATAAACAAGCATAGAACCCTATATTAATTATTTATATTTACATGCTTAATGTTCTTCAGATTGATGGAGAGTGTGCTGTATGTGGTTCTATGTATATAAATAAATATA
>CM038713.1:46900778-46938278 GCA_021613375.1 Megaleporinus macrocephalus | reverse complement strand
GTGTTTCCTTTCATAGCAGAACTTCCAGCTGAATAATGGTCCACACACAGCAAGGGCTTCCCAGGAACATCTTCACCAGATCCCAAAACTTCCTTGTCCAGCCTGCTCACCAGATTTATCACCAGTCCAGCGTTTATGGGTCCAGCTGGGTCTCCAGCCTCAGCACCTACGAGTGTTCAGGATCTACAGGTCCAGCTGCAGCATCTGTGGTTAAAATCTGCTGCAGGATGTCGTACGGAACCTGTACATCTACAACCGGATCTCATCCTCAGACTAGAGGACCAACAGAGAACTGGAGCCTTTCAGCTGAACGGTTCCACTCTAACAACTTCCTACTGGTACCTAATTTCTATTGGTCAGTGAGTGTGAGAACTGGCTAACGGGCTAGGAGTGAAGACCAACGAACAAAAGTATAGAGGAAGTCCTCCAGGCAGCTGTGTTTAGCTGTGCTAACATACTTTAGTCCATGTTTATAGAGTCATAGAGTCAGAACCCACATGACCAAGTCTGTTAGACATACTGAGCATGCCTAGTTAGCACTGTTAGCTACGTTAGCTCCCGTGCTAAAACTGAAGAAGCAAACTTCCATCTGCAGTAAAACTGACTTCTGGCTGAACGATCGCTTTAAATCTAGAGTCGGTTCTTTCATTAACATCAGCGCGTCCCATTAGCGCTCTTATCGTCGTATACTTACACTCGAGCTTGTAATCCCGTGCGGAGATGTATCTGAGATCAGATGTGCTTGTAAGTGTTGCAGTCTGATGTAAATGTAGCTCACTGGATGCTTCAGCTCTTATTGATCTGCCAAACTGAGCGTTCAATTAGGTCGCAGTAATAGAGGAGGAGGAAGCTATTAAAGCTCCGGAGCGTAGACGTGTACGGGCAGCGGATCGATACGTAAAGAACACATCTAATTAGAGATTTTAATTAATGTCGAAGGGGAGATTATTTCTTGTTAAGAGATATTTGCCTGTTATTCTTTGTGGCATTTCTTACAGAGTAATTATGGCCCTTTTAACGGAAACACTTTGAGGAAATCCAATTTAAACAGTTTTCACCCCAAAAAACAAACGAGGAAAGAAAACGTGTCCATGTTTAAAGACAGAGCTAAACTGCTGTAGGCTGAATGGGTGGAGCTAAACTGCTGTAGGCTGAATGGGTGGAGCTAAACTGCTGTAGGCTAAATGGGTGGAGCTAAACTGCTGTAGGCTAAATGGGTGGAGCTAAACTGCTGTAGGCTGAATGGGTGGAGCTAAACTGCTGTAGGCTGAATGGGTGGAGCTAAACTGCTGTAGACTGAATGGGTGGAGCTAAACTGTGTTGTTTTTGTGACATCACAAATAAATGAATTAAAACAGACTGTTTATGTCGTCTAAAC
Organism: Megaleporinus macrocephalus; assembly: GCA_021613375.1. NCBI lineage: Eukaryota > Metazoa > Chordata > Actinopteri > Characiformes > Anostomidae > Megaleporinus > Megaleporinus macrocephalus. The sequence continues at coordinate 46,936,900 of CM038713.1, read as the reverse complement.
GTTGTGTCTCATATTTTGATTATATGAGAGGTAGAGAGAGAAAGAGAGAGAGAGGTAGAGAGAGAGAGAGAGAGGTAGAGAGAGAGAGAGAGAGAGAGAGAGAGAAAGAGAGAGAGAGGTAGAGAGAGAGAGAGAGAGAGAGGTAGAGAGAGAGAGAGAGAGAGAGAGAGAGAGAGAAAGAGAGAGAGAGGTAGAGAGAGAGAGAGATGTAGAGAGAGAGGTAGAGAGAGAGAGAGAGAGAGGTAGAGAGAGAGAGAGAGAGAGGTAGAGAGAGAGAGAGAGAGAGAGAGAAAGAGAGAGAGAGGTAGAGAGAGAGAGAGGTAGAGAGAGAGAGAGAGAGAGAGATTGACGGACTAAATGGTGAGTGTCAGATCTTTAACAAGCAGCAGAAAGTGCTGCCGTGGTTACATTAAGCGGGTCGCCGTGGAAACCTCCTGAGGATGCAGAACTCTCTCGCTTCCTCCAGACGGACAAGTTAGAAATGCATCACTGCTGTAGAGGCCAGGGCGGTGTGTGACGTGGTGGGGTGGGGGTGGGGCTGGGGTAGTGGGGGGGCACTAGACATTCCTGCATCTCTTTTTATTTCTTCTTCTCAGTGGGTGGTGGGGTGTGTGTGTGTGTGTGGGGGGGGGGGGGGGTGTCCCTGAAGTCAGTCGCAGGATACAGACGGTACGAGCGGTAACTTATAGGAAGTTAGAATGGAAGGGGGCGGAGCTTCCATCCAATATTGGTTTATTGTTATTTGGTCAGAAGTGCTAATGTTGCTAACTAGTCATGAAAGCCAATGGTCATCTGATGGGACGCTAACCGGTGACTATTGGATTGCATTCACTGTTAGCATTGTTAGCATTACCACTGTTGATTTCCATGCAGGCTGCAGTGAAGGTCCAGTTATAGGTGTTCCTTTATCAGTAGACGTGCTGAAGTTTGAAGAACATCACAGAGGATCCACAGCTGGCTCCCTAAAGATAGCAGTGGTAAATCCGGACCACCGGACGCTTTACAGCCCCTGTTTTATAAGCACATCCGACTGAATTCCCCACTTCAATGAAAGTAGAACTGGATTTGTTATGTATGGTCTTTAAGTCCCAGTTCAGCTCATTGGTGTGATTGATGTCTGCTGGACAGTGGTCATTATTTCTGCTTGCTGGTGGACTAAGGTCAGTTCCAGTAGATAAGTGGCCCCATATCAGAGCCGTAAAGCCTCCCGTGGCTTTCCTCAACACCATTATACACAACTGAGTGCCGGCGCATATCCAGGTCAATAACAAACTTCCCTCCGACTGAAGATACGAGGCCGGCAGTGACTCTAAAGAGGCTGCAATCACACACCAGCAGTATTGACTTCTTTTACACTCTCTTTACACAAACACATCACACGAGACACGCACGGCTACGCAAGACCTTCTCTGATATGCACGTCTGTCTGTAAACACTTTCTTTACTTCCATCAATTCAGGAAGCGGCGGCTGAGGTCACGTACAGCCCACCAAGTCAAGTGGTCTTTGTTATTCTTCAAAATAACTTTTATACATCAACAGCACAAACAAATACACCAGACAGTAAATACACAACAATACAAAAAACATGTCAATAAATACCAGACAGGACCACACAACAAAAAATACACAGTTTTAGTCACTCATGAACATAATTATATATAAAATCTATTATATACAGACAGGACGTTTCTATTTACTCAGTAAACATTTTATTATTAAATATTAATCAGTATTAATAGAGTAAGTAGTGTTTTTACACTTTATTATTAAATATTAATCAGTATTAATAGAGTAAGTAGTGTTTTTACACTTTATTATTAAATATTAATCAGTATTAATTGAGTAAGTAGTGCTTTTACACTTTATTATTAAATATTAAACAGTATTAATAGAGTAAGTAGTGCTTTTACACTTTATTATTAAATATTAATCAGTATTAATGTGCTTTTACACTTTATTATTAAATATTAATCAGTATTAATAGAGTAAGTAGAGCTTTTACACTTTATTATTAAATATTAATCAGTATTAATAGAGTAAGTAGTGCTTTTACACTTTATTATTAAATATTAATCAGTATTAATAGAGTAAGTAGTGCTTTTACACTTTATTATTAAATATTAATCAGTATTAATGTGCTTTTACACTTTATTATTAAATATTAATCAGTATTAATAGAGTAAGTAAAGCTTTTACACTTTATTATTAAATATTAATCAGTATTAATAGAGTAAGTAGTGTTTTCCATACGTCAGTGTGTTTATTTAACTCTTTCCAAGCTTCTCCTAAACAACCCAGTATTATTATCAGTTCTCATCTAATACCTGCTTTGACTGCTCAGTACTTCATTAAGATAAATCAAGAACTGAACACATTCATACAATGTCTGGGGCGTCCAGGAGAAATCTGGAACCTAACTTTGTTCTTCAAACTGGATCAAGATCTGATCTACTTCTCTCACAATAACATATTCATGATACTTTGTATTGTATGTCTGATTATTTACATCTGTTCTAATCAGATCTGCTGTTCAACAAACATCACTCACCACCGCCCTCTAAAGGAGTTATTAACAAACATCAAATAAACAAACATCACTCACCACCGCCCTCTAAAGGAGTTATTAACAAACATCAAATAAACAAACATCACTCACCACCGCCCTCTAAAGGAGTTATTAACAAACATCAAATAAATAAACATCACTCACCACCGCCCTCTAAAGGAGTTATTAACAAACATCAAATAAACAAACATCACTCACCACCGCCCTCTAAAGGAGTTATTAACAAACATCAAATAAACACACATCACTCACCACCGCCCTCTAAAGGAGTTATTAACAAACATCAAATAAACAAACATCACTCACCACCGCCCTCTAAAGGAGTTATTAACAAACATCAAATAAACACACATCACTCACCACCGCCCTCTAAAGGAGTTATTAACATCAAATAAACACACATCACTCACCACCGCCCTCTAAAGGAGTTATTAACAAACATCAAATAAACAAACATCACTCACCACCGCCCTCTAAAGGAGTTATTAACAAACATCAAATAAACACACATCACTCACCACCGCCCTCTAAAGGAGTTATTAACATCAAATAAACACACATCACTCACCACCGCCCTCTAAAGGAGTTATTAACAAACATCAAATAAACAAACATCACTCACCACCGCCCTCTAAAGGAGTTATTAACATCAAATAAACAAACATCACTCACCACCGCCCTCTAAAGGAGTTATTAACATCAAATAAACAAACATCACTCACCACCTCCCTCTAAAGGAGTTATTAACATCAAATAAACAAACATCACTCACCACCGCCCTCTAAAGGAGTTATTAACAAACATCAAATAAACAAACATCACTCACCACCGCCCTCTAAAGGAGTTATTAACATCAAATAAACAAACATCACTCACCACCGCCCTCTAAAGGAGTTATTAACAAACATCAAATAAACAAACATCACTCACCACCGCCCTCTAAAGGAGTTATTAACAAACATCAAATAAATAAACATCACTCACCACCGCCCTCTAAAGGAGTTATTAACAAACATCAAATAAATAAACATCACTCACCACCGCCCTCTAAAGGAGTTATTAACATCAAATAAACAAACATCACTCACCACCGCCCTCTAAAGGAGTTATTAACAAACATCAAATAAACAAACATCACTCACCACCGCCCTCTAAAGGAGTTATTAACATCAAATAAACACACATCACTCACCACCGCCCTCTAAAGGAGTTATTAACAAACATCAAATAAACAAACATCACTCACCACCGCCCTCTAAAGGAGTTATTAACATCAAATAAACAAACATCACACACCACCGCCCTCTAAAGGAGTTATTAACAAACATCAAATAAACAAACATCACTCACCACCGCCCCCTCTAAAGGAGTTATTAACAAACATCAAATAAACAAACATCACTCACCTCCGCCCTCTAAAGGAGTTATTAACAAACATCAAATGAACAAACATCACTCACCACCGCCCTCTAAAGGAGTTATTAACATCAAATAAACAAACATCACTCACCACCGCCCTCTAAAGGAGTTATTAACAAACATCAAATAAACACACATCACTCACCACCGCCCTCTAAAGGAGTTATTAACAAACATCAAATAAACAAACATCACTCACCACCGCCCTCTAAAGGAGTTATTAACAAACATCAAATAAACAAACATCACTCACCACCGCCCTCTAAAGGAGTTATTAACATCAAATAAACAAACATCACTCACCACCGCCCTCTAAAGGAGTTATTAACAAACATCAAATAAACAAACATCACTCACCACCGCCCTCTAAAGGAGTTATTAACATCAAATAAACAAACATCACTCACCACCGCCCTCTAAAGGAGTTATTAACATCAAATAAACAAACATCACTGACCACCGCCCTCTAAAGGAGTTATTAACAAACATCAAATAAACAAACATCACTCACCACCGCCCTCTAAAGAGTTATTAACATCAAATAAACAAACATCACTCACCACCGCCCTCTAAAGGAGTTATTAACTAACATCAAATAAACAAACATCACTCACCACCGCCCTCTAAAGGAGTTATTAACAAACATCAAATAAACAAACATCACTCACCACCGCCCTCTAAAGGAGTTATTAACATCAAATAAACAAACATCACTCACCACCGCCCTCTAAAGGAGTTATTAACATCAAATAAACAAACATCACTCACCACCGCCCTCTAAAGGAGTTATTAACAAACATCAAATAAACAAACATCACTCAACACCGCCCTCTAAAGGAGTTATTAACAAACATCAAATAAACAAACATCACTCACCACCGCCCTCTAAAGGAGTTATTAACAAACATCAAATAAACACACATCACTCACCACCGCCCTCTAAAGGAGTTATTAACATCAAATAAACAAACATCACTCACCACCGCCCTGTAAAGGAGTTATTAACATCAAATAAACAAACATCACTCACCACCGCCCTGTAAAGGAGTTATTAACAAACATCAAATAAACACACATCACTCAACACCGCCCTCTAAAGGAGTTATTAACAAACATCAAATAAACAAACATCACTCACCACCGCCCTCTAAAGGAGTTATTAACAAACATCAAATAAACAAACATCACTCACCACCGCCCTGTAAAGGAGTTATTAACAAACATCAAATAAACAAACATCACTCACCACCGCCCTGTAAAGGAGTTATTCACTAGTATGTAATGTTTATGTAGTAATTAAGGCTGAGAGTGATAGAACTGCACATTCCAGGTAAATTATGGGATGCAGGTACTGGACAGGTGCATATCTCGGTGTAGTTTGTGTTTGTGAGAGTCTTGTTTCTATTTTTTGGGGTCTTATTGCTTACAGAACATGTTGGACGCTCACTTTCATAGTGAGATGATTTGGAGAAACAGCAGGGGAGCGCGAGATCGAACCTCACAGCTTTCTCTCACCACACCTCCTCCCCGTCTGCTCCCAACAGCAGAAACAGTCTCTTCACTCTACTGGAGCCATCCTCCCCGTCACTCCTCAAAACAAGCCTGTCATCTGTCATCCCAGCAGACTCCCTCCCGCTCCGGCAGGACGGCGAGCGCGGGGCCAGAGGAGCTCCAGCGGTACCGGGGAGGAGGTGTATCTGTAAGTGCCCTGGAGGGAGGACTCGTGATGGGATTAGACATTCAGACACAGCTGGGCTCCGCGGCCCGGATGGATGGATCACTACTGCGGCTCCAGCTCCAGCAGTGATTCGCTCGTGAGCCGTGAGTCCGGAGGAGCGACGGTACGGTGCGAAGTCTTTCTTTCCACACATATGACGTGTAAACACACTGAGACCTCCGGAAATGAGATGAGTACCCAGCCAAGCATGTGCACAGAGACCCCCGGGGTCATAATGGGGGGGGGGGCCCTCTTGGTCGGCGTGCAAAATAATTAAGTTTTATGTGTCCAATCTTTAAAATGTGTCTTCAGGGGTCTCCGCCAAGCTCTGATTCACTGGGGGACGAGAGTGGACGGGTCAGCGCAGGTTATACACACTTGATTAGCGGCGTCTGTCTCTCTGACCTGTGGACTCGAAATCCAGCCAAGAAAGATGGTCTTCTGAAAATGTCACTCAGCGTAACGTTCCTGCATAATTAAAAGGTTAAGTTACTCCGAGTGGGTTGATGATCTACAGAAGCTTACTCAGAGGTCAGAACCTTTCTCAGTGGAGGTGAATGGAACCAGACGTCTACCTCTAGAAGCTCCTCACAGAAAGTTCTTACAGTAGATGTTATAAATACACTGTCTGATTCTGAGACGCTGTTTATGATAGTTTAGAGAAGATCTCAGTCTTAAACTCCATTCATGGTGGAGGGATACATGCAGGACGCTGTGAGGTTCAAATAGTCCCCAAAGAAAACCTAGTATTTTCAGATCTTCCACATTTTACCATCAACATCCAGATAAACTCAGTATTTTTAGCTGCTGTTATAATGTTAGTTAGCATCATTAGCTTAGCGTTAGTTAGCTCGCCTGCTAAAGTCACATCCACCAAGTAGTTTAGAAGAAACATCATCCACGTCAGTCGTCATGCCGTCAGCTCAGCTCAGTTTCTTCACCGGTTATAAACGTTATCAGTTTTTTGGTGGATTTATTTGAAAAAGTTGCAGCTGGTGGTGGAATTTGTGATTTTCTCTGCAGTAATTATATATAATATCTAAAATATTATTATTTATAATTCTCATATAATTATAATAATTATTATAAGGTCACTGATTTTATTTCTTCTGTTTTTAAAATGATCTGCTTTTGTTATTGAACAATTTTACTAAATATTGACATAAAACATGTGGAACGTATACAAAGGGGTCATCCCACACTGCCGGCCACCAGTAGGGGGCCTGGGTGCAGCACCAGGTGAGTTGCAGGGAGCTGCTTCCAGAACTACAACTCCCAGAAGCCCTAGTGCTAATCAGTTCCAACCGGTCACACCTGCTGGACTCTGTATAAAAGCTCAGTCGAGCAGCAGCAGCCCAGCATTAAAGAAAGAAAGAAAGAAAGAAAGAAAGAAAGAAAGAAAAAAAATGAAATGTCTGAATGAAATGGTAATACTGAGAGAGAAGTGAACTGAACTCCTTTGTTAAGCTAGGAGTGAAGTGGAAAAGCTCTGGCTCATCGTTCTGCTCGTTACTGCCCAACCCAAACACCAGCATCCTTCATTTATAATCACACTTTATATTGTTATTATTTTTATTTGAGATATTTTTGTATTGCATGTGGAATACACAGTTTGCGAATATCAAAGTAATGAAAGGAGACAGTCCATCTCTCCACCCCCCCACCCCCCCACCCCATCCCTCCCCGTGTGTTAGTAATGAACTACATTTACAGAGAACTACATCTGTGTACTCAGTACTGAAGGGTCTTTCTTAACACAGAAACACAAAATAAATAAAGTAATGTTTTATTTCTTCTTACAAATATTAATACAAATAAATAAACAACATACTTTATATTATTTTGTTTCATGTGAGCTGTATTGTTAGTTGTACTGTATGTGAGTTGTACTTTTGTATTCGGCTAATTTTGACAATTTTTAAAATAAATTCAAAATACTGACTTCATTCAAAAGAACTTGCAGCATCTTCAACTGTTAGGTGACAAAATCTCCCTAAACAGGTTAATAACAATATTTGTATTAATTGTTCTTATCAGGAATGAACACATTTGCTTCTAAATTGTTGACATTAAGAACCTGTTAACACACTCAGCTAAAGCGTTTAGGAAATGGAAACTGTAACTGGGAAGCAGTGACTCTGATAAACAGCAGGGGGCGCTGTCTCACTGTATTCATATCTTTAAGTTTAGATCTTTTCTACACGGGTAACTGAAGCTGTTTGAACAGTGAACTCACGGTTTAAACTAATTTTAATGATGTGATGACTCTCACACTGCTGATTCTGAAATGAGTTTGTGGATAATCCTGATCTGTCAGATCTGAACTTAATCCAGACAGATTAGAATAGTTTGTGTGATGCGGCTCCGGCAGAGCTCCTCAAACGCACCTGACCGTGTGTCTCAGGTAATGAGCCGGCAGGTCTGACTGCTGGGAACTGAGTGGACGCTCTGCTGTGTTATCCTCTCTCGCTGAGCCAGACTCGTTCTGGCATTAGTCTCCTAGCTGCTCCTAAAACCATGATAAAGGCATATGGTGGAGCAGCCTTTAGTTACCATCGTCCAAACTCCGGAACAGTCTGCCAGACTAGCTCCGTCTCCGTGGACGAGACAAGACATCAATTACACCCCAAACATGTTTCCTCCTCAGAGCTGCCGGCTGAAGCAGCTGTACGCTTGTTTTACTAATATTTCCTGATTGTTTTCTCCGGTTAGTGCCAGCGTGTCGTTACTCATCCTCTCGCTCTTATAATTAGAATATTTATATATTTAACGTATGTATATACGTTTAGAATGAAGCACACGCACCTGCTGGTCATGTCACGCTGTTACACTGAACGTTTGAAGTGAACTTGTTTCCTTTTCAACTAAAAATAAAAACAAGTTAAAAAGGTTTATATCTGAGTTACAGTTCAGTGCCCCAGGTGGATGCTGAGGTGTTGCTAAGTGATTGCTTTTTAATCCCAGGCAGTTGCTATGGTGTCTTAGAAGGCTGTTAAAATGATGCTAGGCCATTTCTATGGTATCCCAGGTAGTTACTAAGATGTAGCTAGGCTGACAATATGGTGTCCCAGGTGGTGGCTAAGGTTATGCTTGGCCATTGCTGTGGTATCCCTAAGATGTTGCTAGACTGAAGCTGAAGTATCCCAGGTGGCTGCTAGGCCATTATTTCAGTATTACCTGTTTGCTAAGGTGTTTCTAAGGTGTACCATAGTGTCCCAGGTGGTTGTTAAGGTGTTGCTAGGCTGACGCTGTAGTATTCCCCTTGACTGCTAAAGGGATGTTTGGCCCTGCTAAGTTATCCCAGCTGGTTGCTAAGGTGCTTTCCAGTCCGTGCTGTGGTATCCCAGCTGGTTGCTAAGGTTTTGTTAGGTCACTGCTATGCTGTAAACTGTTCTGATTTCTTCTGAGTGTAAAATGATTCATATGAAAAGACAGTGTGCTGCGTCCACTGGGAGACCACTGATCACCGACTCCTGTTTCCATTAATACCCCAACACCGGCTGAAGAAGGGAGACTATTTTGCTGAATAAGTGAAGGACCAGCCTGTGTTTCCCTGGTAACCACACCACTGCATCACTCCATTCTGGAAGGTTTGACCCGCGTCTCGGCCTTTCAGTGTCCGTACACTGACCCTAAGCCAGCAGGCCAGAGCGGCACAGCGGGTTACTGTTGATTATCAACATTACTGACAGAAACAGAGCAGATGATTAATTAACCAGCGGCTTCTCTGCTGCACTGGACACACACGTGCAGATCCTTCTCTAAGTTTTAAAACAATCATGGATCTTTTGATCTGCTCGTTTCCTTTAATATCATCATTGTTTGATGGCGTCTTCACGTTTACTCCGCTGTGAAGAAGAAAGTTTCTGTGTGCGTTTTGAAACAAGTACATAAACATCAGTTTATAAATCAGAGGTGAATATTATTACATATTAAATGTAGAGTCTGAAACTGATGGATTGTTAAATAAAAAGCTCAGATTAAAGGAAACAGCCAGACTATACGTGAGAAATGACAGTATAGTGTGTGTGTATATATACAAATCGGATGCAGTGTTTTTATTTTTATCTAAGTGTAATTCTCGTTTGTAAAGGTCTGGAAACTGTCTACGTTTATTAAAATATTTGGCTTTTTGTAAAATCTCCCAAAAGCATCAGACCTGGACTGTCTGAAATCACATCTGATCTGGTGGAACAGGTCTGTAATCTGATGAAACACATCACATGATTCAGGAACTACAGTCAAGGCAGTTTGGATCTTCTTCTACACAGTGATAGGAAACATGGACTCTTACAAACATCCAGATCCACATCGTGGTCCATTTCAACGCTCACCAACTACTCAGGAGGACAGATTCTAATCAGATATAATCAGACAAACACAGATATGGATCTGAGTGGATCTGAAGGGTTGTGAATGGATGTGTGAGCACATATGATTGGACCTGATTGGATGTGACAGGATGTGATTGGATGTTAGTGGATGTTAGTGGATCTGATTGGATGTTAGTGGATCTGATTGGATGTTAGTGGATCTGATTGGAGGTTAGTGGATCTGTTTGGATGTTAGTGGATCTGATTGGATGTTGGTGAATCTGTTTTGGATGTTAGTGGATCTGATTGGATGTGACAGGATGTGATTGGATGTTAGTGGATGTTAGTGGATTTGGTTGGATGTTAGTGGATCTGATTGGATGTTAGTGGATCTGATTGGATGTTAGTGGATCTCTTTGGATGTTAGTGGATCTGATTGGATGTGACAGGATCTGATTGGATGTTAGTGGATCTGATTGGAGGTTAGTGGATCTGTTTGGATGTTAGTGGATCTGATTGGATGTTGGTGAATCTGTTTTGGATGTTAGTGGATCTGATTGGATGTGACAGGATGTGATTGGATGTTAGTGGATGTTAGTGGATTTGGTTGGATGTTAGTGGATCTGATTGGATGTTAGTGGATCTGATTGGATGTTAGTGGATCTCTTTGGATGTTAGTGGATCTGATTGGATGTGACAGGATCTGATTGGATGTTAGTGGATCTGATTGGAGGTTAGTGGATCTGTTTGGATGTTAGTGGATCTGATTGGATGTTGGTGAATCTGTTTTGGATGTTAGTGGATCTGATTGGATGTGACAGGATGTGATTGGATGTTAGTGGATGTTAGTGGATTTGGTTGGATGTTAGTGGATCTGATTGGATGTTAGTGGATCTGATTGGATGTTAGTGGATCTCTTTGGATGTTAGTGGATCTGATTGGATGTGACAGGATCTGATTGGATGTTAGTGAATCTGTTTTGGATGTTAGTGGATCTGATTGGATGTGACAGGATGTGATTGGATGTTAGTGGATCTGATTGGATGTTAGTGGATTTGGTTGGATGTTAGTGGATCTGATTGGATGTTAGTGGGTCTGTTTTGGATGTTAGTGGATCTGATTGGAAGTTAGTGGATCTGTTTGGATGTGACAGGATCTGTTTGGATGTTAGTGGGTCTGATTGGATGTTAGTGGATCTGATTGGATGTTAGTGGATCTGATGGCTGGTGTAGATTGAGGTCTTAGGGAAACAGAAGTAGAGAGAGAAGTTGAGCTGTTCTGATTTCTGTACTGACCTCTGAATCATTTTACTGCTAAATGAAACAGACAGCTGATTACTGCATACAATGTTTGTGGTGTGTGTGTGTGTGTGTGTTTGTGGTGTGTGTGTGTATGTGTGTGTGTGTGTTTGTGTGTGTTTGTGGTGTGTGTGTTTGTGTGTGTTTGTGGTGTGTGTGTTTGTGTGTGTTTGTGGTGTGTGTGTGTATGTGTGTATGTGTGTGTGTGTTTGTGGTGTGTGTATGTGTGTATGTGTGTGTGTGTGTGTGTGTGTGTTTGTGTGTGTTTGTGGTGTGTGTGTATGTGTGTGTGTGTGTGTTTGTGTGTGTGTGTGTGTGTGTTTGTGTGTGTGTGTGTTTGTGTGTGTTTGTGGTGTGTGTGTGTTTGTGGTGTGTGTGTGTGTGTGTTTGTGGTGTGTGTGTGTTTGTGTGTGTGTGTGTGTGTGTGTGTATGTGTGTGTGTGTGTTTGTGTGTGTGTGTGTGTTTGTGGTGTGTGTGTTTGTGGTGTGTGTGTGTATGTGGTGTGTGTGTTTGTGGTGTGTGTGTGTATGTGTGTGTGTGTGTGTGTGTGTATGTGTGTGTGTGTGTGTGTGTGTGTGTGTGTGTGTGTGTGTGTTTGTGTGTGTGTGTGTGTTTGTGGTGTGTGTGTTTGTGGTGTGTGTGTGTATGTGGTGTGTGTGTTTGTGGTGTGTGTGTGTGTGTGTATGTGTGTGTGTGTGTGTGTGTGTGTGTTTGTGTGTGTTTGTGGTGTGTGTGTGTGTGTGTATGTGTGTGTGTGTGTGTGTGTGTGTTTGTGTGTGTTTGTGGTGTGTGTGTGTTTGTGGTGTGTGTGTGTTTGTGTGTGTGTGTGTTTGTGTGTGTTTGTGGTGTGTGTGTGTGTGTGTGTTTGTGGTGTGTGTGTGTTTGTGTGTGTTTGTGGTGTGTGTGTGTGTGTTTGTGGTGTGTGTGTGTGTGTGTTTGTGTGTGTTTGTGTGTGTGTGTGTGTTTGTGGTGTGTGTGTGTTTATGTGAGAGAGAGAAAATCAACAGAAGTCCAGCTTCACTATGTTTCTCCGTGTATTTGATTTGCCGGCTGATTTGTGATTGACAGACCGCCGCTCTGCCCACTCCTCACCGCAGGACGGCCGGTCTCTGCCCTCAGACCAAACGTGCACAGTTATCCTCGCTGGTTTTAATGACCTGCTCTTTTACTTCCTGATATAGATCTTAAACATACACTATATGGACAAAAGTATTTGGACACACCTCTTAATCATTGAATTCAGGTGTTACATTTAGGCCACCGGTGTATATAACCCTGCAGTCAGTCTTTACACACGCTAGTGAAAGAGTGTGAGGTTCTAAAGAGCTACTGATCTCCAGCGTGGTCTGTAACAGGATCCACCATCACAACAACGCAGTTACTGAAACTTCTCCCCCCCTAGATCTTCACCATCAGCTGTGAGAGTTTGATTGTACAGTGGGAGCGTTTAGGAATCACAGTGAGTCCGTCAGGAAGAGTCGGAGCAGGTAAAGCTACAGAGCACAGGAACTGCATGAACCGAGGATGGAGTAACGCTCCGCTGCTGGACTCAGTGGGCTTGTGTTCTGTGGAACGCTGTAAGTGCAATGTGTGGGTGTCCAAATACATACCGTGGCTGTAAATAGTGCTCGCTGTGTGCACAGCTCGTTAATAGTTATTACATTATTGTTCTTTTCACTACTGATGGTGCAGAAGACTAACATACAAATAGAAACATAATTAAACATAATTAATTTAATTATAACACTGCAGAGAACATCACAAACACAGTCATCACACCACTGTCCACATGCAGCTCCATAGCCAGCCACCATTATTCTCCATCCATCTCCACCCTCTCCACCACCCTTTTCCAAATATGGATCCATCTCTCCGTCTAATCTGTCGTCATTTATAGCCACAATCAAAACAGGTAATCAGATAAATTAATACATTCCTATATTAATAATACAAATAATATTAATAATACTTTAAAATCTGAGGTGTGTGTGTGTGTGTGTGTATGTGTGTCACACTTGACCGGGACTGTCCAAACACACACAGACACACATTTACAGCACCACAGTGTTTCACCTTTGCTACCATAGCAACAGCACTGTTGACTTCTGTCTCTCAGGGGAGAGCAGCGGTCAGTGAAACACACACACACACACACACACACACACACACACTTAGATAGAGGTGCTCCACACACACTGAGGAGGATTCTGTAAATAATGTAATGCTCCATTAGTTTCAGTTTATTAGTCTAATAATTTATAAATAACACTGAATATCACTGTAATCACTAAACAATCACAATAAACACTAAACCTTCACATTAATCACTAAACCATCAAATTAATCACTAATCCATCACTTTAAACACTAAACCATCACATTAAACACTAACCCATCACATTAAACACTAAACCATCACATTAAACACTGAACCATCACATTCAACTCTAAACCATCACATTAAACACTAACCCATCACATTAAACACTAACCCATCACACTAAACACTAAACCATCACATTAAACACTGAACCATCACATTAAACACTAACCCATCACATTAAACACTGAACCATCACATTAAACACTAACCCATCACATTAAACACTAACCCATCACATTAAACTCCAAACCATCACATTAAACACTAACCCATCACATTAAACACTAACCCATCACATTAAACTCTAACCCATCACATTAAACACTAAACCATCACATTAAACACTAACCCATCACATTAAACTCCAAACCATCACATTAAACACTAACCCATCACATTAAACACTAACCCATCACATTAAACTCTAACCCATCACATTAAACACTAAACCATCACATTAAACACTAACCCATCACATTAAACTCCAAACCATCACATTAAACACTAACTTATCACATTAAACTCCAAACCATCACATTAAACACTAACCCATCACATTAAACACTAACCCATCACATTAAACAGTTAACCATCACATTAAACTCCAAACCATCACATTAAACACTAACCCATCACATTAAACACTAACCCATCACATTAAACACTAAACCATCACATTAAACTCCAAACCATCACATTAAACACTAACCCATCACATTAAACACTAACCCATCACATTAAACACTAACCCATCACATTAAACACTTAACCATCACATTAAACTCCAAACCATCACATTAAACACTAACCCATCACATTAAACACTAAACCATCACATTAAACTCCAAACCATCACATTAAACACTAACCCATCACATTAAACACTAACCCATCACATTAAACTCCAAACCATCACATTAAACACTAACCCATCACATTAAACACTAACCCATCACATTAAACTCCAAACAATCACATTAAACACTAAACCATCACATTAAACACTAACCCATCACATTAAACACTAACCCATCACATTAAACACTAAACCATCACATTAAACTCCAAACCATCACATTAAACACTAACCCATCACATTAAACACTAACCCATCACATTAAACTCCAAACCATCACATTAAACACTAACCCATCACATTAAACACTAACCCATCACATTAAACTCCAAACAATCACATTAAACACTAAACCATCACATTAAACACTAACCCATCACATTAAACACTGAACCATCACATTAAACACTAACCCGTCACATTAAACTCCAAACCATCACATTAAACACTAACCCATCACATTAAACTCCAAACCATCACATTAAACACTGAACCATCACATTAAACACTAACCCGTCACATTAAACTCCAAACCATCACATTAAACACTAACCCATCACATTAAACACTAAACCATCACACTAAACACTAAACCATCACATTAAACACTAAACCATCACATTCAACTCTAAACCATCCTCTAAAAACAATATACTAAAGCTACTATGAATATTCAGTAAATACTATTTACAGTAACTGAAACACTTATTAATACTAACAATAAACATCTTCACAAAGCACTCTACATTTTACAGTTTACTTAGAATTTCACAATAATATAATCATATAATATAAATATGCAGTACGAATTAGGATATTTAATAATATTTAATTTAAGATATTTAATAATAAAACGTTTATAAACGTGGTTTATGGTTATTTATGGAAGTGTGAGTGCAGGACATGAGGTTTTTGGGAGCTGCAGGAGTTTCAGAGTAGAAGTTCTCCAAACAGGGCGGTTCATTGTGAACTGTTTCTCTTGGTTGTGAGCGGAGCTGCAGCGGAGCAGCGTGTGTGGAGGTGTCCTCCTGCTCCAGCTGAGTAAATTCAGGGCCTGCTCCTCCTGCTGGCCCGGCGCTCCGGCTGCAGGAGGATGATGAAGTGCTTGTTTGGTTTTTATTTCCGAAGCGATAAGACCGCACGATCCATCTGAGCGCCACAGTGACTCGCACAGACCAGTGTGTGTTTGGACCCTGCGGGGGGGCGGAGGGAGGGAGGGAGGGAGGGGTGTGAATGATGCAGTCACTGAACTCCCACACACTGTACACACACACACACACACTGTACACACACACACACACAGATATATATACCTCCCAGAAGCACACACAGGCTATCCCTCACTCTCTGAATACTAAACATTCTCTCTCTCTCCCCCTCTCTCTCTCTCTCTCTCCCCCTCTCTCTCTCTCTCTCTCTCCCTCTCTCTCTCTCTCTCTAACCACGGTGATAGCTGGTGGTGTGGTGACCCGCCCCCCGCTGATCTGCCCCGCCCGGCGTCCTCGCTGCTGTTCCACTGGCTGAAATTTGCAATATCTCTGTATGAAATGAAGTCATGCAGTGAAGCTGCAGCGTAATCGATGCTCCTCTGCAGCTCATTTCATACTCTATTATATTACTGCTCTTCAGCCGGTGGAGGAGCATCTGCAGCCCCACCTGCGTCATTAGGAAGACCCCCGTCATCATTCTAGTAGGTGAGCTCTAACTCCAACTGTGCTGTAATATTACTCTTATCTCCACCGTTACTACGGCTACAGCCCTGCACACAATAAAGCTCAAACAAACCTAAACAAAATCATCAACAAACAACTTTTAATATAGAAATTATTCAGAAACCACCTTAAACCTCCAGAGCAGCAGAGCTACACCACACCTACTACACTAACTAGTACACTACTATACTTCACCTACTACACTAACTAGTACACTACTATACTTCACCAACTACACTAACTAGTACAGTACTATACTTCACCTACTACACTAATGAATACACACACTCAGTGTAGAAGAGTGTGCAATAGTATAATAGGTGAAGTATAGAAATGTACTCATTAGTGTAGTAGGTGAAGTATAGAAGTGTATTATTAGTGTAGTAGGTGAAGTATAGTAGTGTATTATTAGTGTAGTAGTAAAGTATAGAAGTGTATTCATTAGTGTAGTAGGTGAAGTATAGTAGTGTATTCATTAGTGTAGTAGGTGAAGTACAGAAGTGTATTATTAGTGTAGTAGGTGAAGTATAGTAGTGTATTATTAGTGTAGTAGGTGAAGTATAGAAGTGTATTCATTAGTGTAGTAGGTGAAGTATAGTAGTGTATTATTAGTGTAGTAGGTGAAGTATAGTAGTGTATTATTAGTGTAGTAGGTGAATAATAGTAGTGTATTATTAGTGTAGTAGGTGAAGTATAGTAGTGTATTATTAGGGTAGTAGGTGAAGTATAGAAGTGTATTATTAGTGTAGTAGTGAAGTATAGTAGTGTATTATTAGTGTAGTAGTGATGTATAGTAGTGTATTATTAGGTTAGTAGGTGAAGTATAGTAGTGTATTATTAGGTTAGTAGGTGAAGTATAGTAGTGTATTATTAGTGTAGTAGGTGAAGTATAGTAGTGTATTATTAGTGTAGTAGGTGAATAATAGTAGTGTATTATTAGTGTAGTAGGTGAAGTATAGTAGTGTATTATTAGTGTAGTAGTGAAGTATAGTAGTGTATTATTAGTGTAGTAGGTGAAGTGTAGTAGTGTATTATTAGTGTAGTAGTGAAGTATAGTAATGTATTATTAGTGTAGTAGGTGAATTATAGTACTTTATTATTAGTGTAGTAGGTGAAGTATAGTAGTGTATTATTAGTGTAGTAGTGAAGTATAGTAGTGTATTATTAGTGTAGTAGGTGATGTATAGAAGTGTATTATTAGTGTAGTAGGTGAAGTATAGTAGTGTATTATTAGTGTAGTAGGTGAATAATAGTAGTGTATTATTAGTGTAGTAGGTGAAGTATAGTAGTGTATTATTAGTGTAGTAGTGAAGTATAGTAGTGTATTATTAGTGTAGTAGTGAACTATAGTAGTGTATTATAAGTGTAGTAGGTGAAGTATAGAAGTGTATTATTAGTGTATTAGTGAAGTATAGTAGTGTATTATTAGTGTAGTAGTGAAGTATAGTAGTGTATTATTAGTGTAGTAGGTGAAGTATAGAAGTGTATTATTAGTGTAGTAGGTGAAGTATAGTAGTGTATTATTAGTGTAGTAGGTGAAGTATAGTAGTGTATTATTAGTGTAGTAGTGAAGTATAGTAGTGTATTATTAGTGTAGTAGGTGAAGTATAGTAGTGTATTATTAGTGTAGTAGTGAACTATAGTAGTGTATTATTAGTGTAGTAGTGAAGTATAGTAGTGTATTATTAGTGTAGTAGGTGAAGTATAGTAGTGTATTATTAGTGTAGTAGTGAACTATAGTAGTGTATTATTAGTGTAGTAGGTGAAGTATAGAAGTGTATTATTAGTGTAGTAGTGAACTATAGTAGTGTATTGTTAGTGTAGTAGGTGAAGTATAGTAGTGTATTATTAGTGTAGTAGTGAAGTATAGTAGTGTATTGTTAGTGTAGTAGGTGAAGTATAGAAGTGTATTATTAGTGTAGTAGTGAAGTATAGTAGTGTATTATTAGTGTAGTAGTGAAGTATAGTAGTGTATTATTAGTGTAGTAGGTGAAGTATAGTAGTGTATTATTAGTGTAGTAGTGAACTATAGTAGTGTATTATTAGTGTAGTAGTGAAGTATAGTAGTGTATTATTAGTGTAGTAGGTGAAGTATAGTAGTGTATTATTAGTGTAGTAGTGAAGTATAGTAGTGTATTGTTAGTGTAGTAGGTGAAGTATAGAAGTGTATTATTAGTGTAGTAGGTGAAGTATAGTAGTGTATTATTAGTGTAGTAGTGAAGTATAGTAGTGTATTATTAGTGTAGTAGTGAAGTATAGTAGTGTATTATTAGTGTAGTAGGTGAAGTATAGTAGTGTATTATTAGTGTAGTAGTGAACTATAGTAGTGTATTATTAGTGTAGTAGTGAACTATAGTAGTGTATTATTAGTGTAGTAGGTGAAGTATAGTAGTGTATTATTAGTGTAGTAGTGAACTATAGTAGTGTATTATTAGTGTAGTAGGTGAAGTATAGTAGTGTATTATTAGTGTAGTAGTGAACTATAGTAGTGTATTATTAGTGTAGTAGGTGAGGTGAAGTATAGTAGTGTTTATTAGTGTAGTAGGTGAAGTATAGTAGTGTATTATTAGTGTAGTAGTGAACTTAGTAGTGTATTATTAGTGTAGTGGTGAAGTATAGTAGTGTATTATTAGTGTAGTAGTGAAGTATAGTAGTGTATTATTAGTGTAGTAGGTGAAGTATAGTAGTTATTATTAGTGTAGTAGTGAAGTATAGTAGTGTATTATTAGTGTAGTAGGTGAAGTATAGTAGTGTATATTAGTGTAGTAGTGAAGTATAGTAGTGTATTATTAGTGTAGTAGGTGAAGTATAGTAGTGTATTATTAGTGTAGTAGTGAACTATAGAAGTGTATTATTAGTGTAGTAGGTGAAGTATAGTAGTGTATTATTAGTGTAGTAGTGAAGTATAGAAGTGTGCTTTATTTGTTGCTATACTCTAGTAGTAACAAATAAAACATCACTTAAATATAAAATAATTTTGATTAAAATAAAATCTGATTTAAATTGAATGTTGTGGAATGTTTAGAGCTGCAGGGGTGCAGGTGTGTGACGTCAGTAAAAAACTATAAATATCAAAGTGTGACACGTTTTAAGGGGTCCGTGCATGACATTTTCAGGGGGCCCAAAACTCCTCTCAGAGCGTTTGTGTGTGTGTGTGTGTGTGAGTGTGTGTGTGTGTGAGACAAAGAAACACACTGAAGCTGTTACACAATTACAGCTCTCTGCTAACCCTCAACATGACAATTAATGCTCATTTGCATACAGGATGGCTTCGTTTTCCACTCTCTTCTCTCGGCTTTGTGTGAAATCAAACAGTTGCCATGGAGACCCCGCCACTGTAAGGTAGTGATGGGCCTGGTGTTTATCTGGCCTGTGTAAATTTGATTATTTCCTCTCTGCACGCGCGTTTCTGTACTTTGTTTGTAACCAATTACAGTCCAGCTCCTGTAACAAATCACAACGTCCGTACGTTATTACTGTCTTATTAACGAGGAATAACAAACTGATCAGCGATCGATTCACTACAGAGCAGTGATTTGGGTAAATATCAAATTATAACACTTTTTTATTTACTTGTTGCTCCTCACAAACAAACAAAATGATTTCACCAAATAAATAAACATTTGTGTAAATATTGTACAAATAAATCAGTTTCTTTGAATAAATAAATAAATATTTGTGGAATATTTCAGAACTGGTTACTGCAGTTTGGAAGGTTTTCAATAATAAATGAACTTTAAAAAGTAATGAAAGTTTTATTAGATGTATTTTGTGTGACAACAAATTATTAATGTTGAATAAAAACTAAATTTAGCAGCTCTTGAACTTCCTCACCTCGTTCACAGACTGTGTTTGTGGATGAATATGTCTGAGTGACGGGACGGAGAGCAGAACTCAAGGACAGAGAAACGATAACTGTTTTATATTCAGTTTCTCTGAGTGTGATCATCATCTCATATTAATTAAATCTTCATTTCAATTAGAAAGATTTTACTTAGCTTTATATAAATGTGTTCCTATAAAATATAATAATATTTTTTTATTATACACGATATTAAACTCTGTTAACTCAAACAGCTCTCCTCTAATTTAATGACTAAGTTATGTAACTCTGTGTAGACGGATTCCTTTTCAGCAAATTCTGATTATAATAAAAATCTTCTGCTCAAAACACTCTCGTGATCAGTGATTTAGAAATATTTCATATAGAATTACGGCTCTTATTGTTTGTATTGCTGATGTTTAATGATTAGTGAAGAAAGCTGATTAGAGAAATAATAATATATATATAAAAAAGTGATTAATTATGTAAAATAAAGCTAAAGTGTCTGATTTCTTTGGTTCTCTGTTTATAAAGAACTCAGTTTTGGGTTCCACAGTGTTTGACAAACAGGCACGAAACTGAATTTTATGAAAAGTTTTATAAAATTCAATTGTTCCAAGTCAGAATTATTCTTGATGTTCAGCAGATTTTTTCATATTTGTATATACATTAATAATAATAATAATAATAATAATAATAATAATAATAATAATACTTTAGCACTTTTCTGTTTAGAGTCACTAGAAACTAGAAAATAAAAACAGAAAACATCAGAAACATCAACCTGACAATAATATAACAACTAAACATCAAAGACGAGTATTTTATATATTTACTGTAAACCCAGACATACTCTATGCTGCAGTGTGACATCACAAACACTAAAATAACAACAAAACATGATATTTAAGTATTTATACTTGTATTCATAGATTACAGACCTGTTTATGTTTACTATGATTAATGTGTGCATATGTTTATTATTCATATCTGCTTTTTAATTCTATTCTTTACTTTTTTATCACTCACACAAGAAATATCTTAATAAACATCATTCTGATATAAATACTCTGTTTTCTGATCTTATGAATGTTTTATAAACACACGAGGATCAGATTACCTGAACCTGCTGACATCACACTGACTGATATGATGAGTCACTGTCGAAATGTTATGATTAAATATTTTATAAAGTAGAGGTTTATGAATTTGAAGTTAATATTAATTTATTCAGTGGACACGCGGCCAGAAGTAAGACTCACTGAAAGATATAGTAATGTAAAGTTAGGAGCTGAGCAGCTGAGGGGTCTTCCTGCTTCAGGCTGGCAGAAGGACCCCGATAGACGTCCAATAAAAATATTTTTAAATGTTTATGAAGTTGGTCGTCCTCATCGTGTCATTACTAAACCTATTACACTGAGACTGTTATTGTAGGAGTAAATATATATTATAAATATGAATATCTATAAATAATAAATAACTATTTATAAACAGTTTCAGGAGTTAATGATTAAGGTGGAACCGGAAAACTGGTGAACGAGCTGCTTCACCTTCGTGCACTCGGTAGGAGTGAGTATTGTAGAGTGCACAGGTGGTTCAAAGTGGTACTACAGTGACTCACTATCACCTCTTCAGGTACAAAGTGGTACTACAGTGACTCACTATCACCTCTTCAGGTACAACCTGGTACTACAGTGACTCACTATTACCTCTTCAGGTACAAAGTGGTACTACAGTCACTCACTATCACCTCTTCAGGTACAAAGTGGTACTACAGTGACTCACTATCACCTCTTCAGGTACAAAGTGGTACTACAGTGACTCACTATCACCTCTTCAGGTACAAAGTGGTACTACAGTGACTCACTATCACCTCTGCATCACTGGTGCAGCCCGGGGAGCAGTCAGGAGTTAGGTTTACTCAAGGGCACTTCAGTCGTGTCCTGTCGGTTCATGGGATCGAACCAGCAACGTTCCGGTCACAAGTGGAACCAGAGCAGCGCTGTAAGAGTTTAAATATAGAGCACAATACATGTTCTTTAGATCAGAGAAATCATTAGGCCTGGTCTGAAGACCCTCAGGGTCCCCACTGATTAATACACTGTGCAGGTGCAAAAAAATACATCTGTGCTTTTCTGACTGTCTCTGTATGCGGTATTAGAAATCTAGAGTCTACGAAAGGTCACGCTCTTCAAACACTTCCTAATTAGACGTGGTCCTGCTCCCGGAACCGAGGCTGCTGTGAATGGACCCACATTCTTGTGGTTGTTTATGAAAAGCAGCATCAATAATTGCTCCATTACACCACAATCAACCTGGGCCGGAACTCCAGACGCCAAACAGCAGCAGAATATCAAAGCTTCTGTTGTTAACTACACTTCTAAAGCAGCAGAGAGACACTTTGAAGTCCAGCTGGCGTTACCACAGGCGTGAGGGTCCCTGATGATCCACCGCTACACACAAATAGATGATCTGATATTTCACATGTGAAGATATATTTAACTAGTTTCTACATTTTCAGTCATTCACTTTAAAACATAATTATTTATATCATTTCAACACGACAGACCAATAGAAACTCTCCAAACTCAGAATAACACCTCCTCATATTAACTCACAGCGGCACAGTGGGGTAGTGGTCTCGCTATCACCCCTTCAGGTACAAAGTGGTACTACAGTGACTCACTATCACCCCTTCAGGTACAAAGTGGTACTACAGTGACTCACTATCACCTCTTCAGGTACAAAGTGGTACTACAGTGACTCACTATCACCTCTTCAGGTACAAAGCGGTACTACAGTCACTCACTATCACTTCTTCAGGTACAAAGAGGTACTACAGTCACTCACTATCACCTCTTCAGGTACAAAGTGGTACCACATTGACTCACTATCACCTCTTCAGGTACAAAGTGGTACTACAGTGACTCACTATCACCTCTTCAGGTTCAAAGTGGTACTACAGTCACTCACTATCACCTCTTCAGGTACAAAGTGGTACCACATTGACTCACTATCACCTCTTCAGGTACAAAGTGGTACTACAGTGACTCACTATCACCTCTTCAGGTTCAAAGCGGTACTACAGTCACTCACTATCACCTCTTCAGGTACAAAGTGGTACTGAGATGCAGAGATTCCAGCCTGTAGAGGAAGAACAGTGGAATGAGGAGGAGAAAAACAGAGAGAGAGAGAGAGAGAGAGGTGCTGAGTGTGGGGCTGAGGGCGGTTCTCAGTCCTCAGGTTGAAGTTAGACATTTGATCACAAGACAAAACAGAGCTGAATCAGAGACAGAGATATAAATACTGCAGAGAGGCTGTACAGTAGAGTACAGTACACAACGTCCTTCATACTCAGAGATACAGAGAGAGAGAGAGAGAGAGAGAGAGAGAGAGAGATACAGAGAGAGAGATACAGAGAGAGAGAGAGAGAGAGAGAGATACAGAGAGAGAGATACAGAGAGAGAGATAGAGATACAGAGAGAGAGATAGAGATACAGAGAGAGAGATACAGAGAGAGAGATACAGAGAGAGAGATAGAGATACAGAGAGAGAGATAGAGATACAGAGAGAGATACAGAGAGAGAGATACAGAGAGAGAGAGAGAGAGAGATACAGAACCATAACTGAAGTCTGCATTTAATTATTACCTCTCTCTCTCTCTTTCTGTATCTCTCTTTCTTTATCTTTCTCTCTCCATCACTCTCTTATTTCTCATTCTTTACTCTTTCATTCTCAACACACTCTTTGTCATTCTCTTTTTTGTAATATCATTTCCTTTGTACATCCTTTCTTGCTGTTTCTCTCTCTCCACTCTTTATCCCCTCTATCTCTCTCTTCCCTCTTCACTCTTGTGCTCTCATTCTATTCTCACCATCACCTTTTCTTTTTCTCTCTCCTTCCCTCTCTCTATCTCTCTCTCCACTTTTCACTTTTTGTTTTTTTCTACACTTCCTATCTCTCTCTCTGTTTGTATTCTCACTCCTTCTTTCTTCTTATCTGTTCCTTTTCCCTCTTTCCTTATGTTTTCTTCTTTTTCTCTCTGTGTTCCTATATATGTTCCTTCACCCCTTCTCTCTGTTACCCCTTTCTCTCTCTTTCTGTTCCCCCTCTCTCTCTTTCTCTCTGTGTTCCCTCTCTCTCTTTCTGTTCCATCTCTCTCTTTCTCTGTTCCATCTTTCTCTGTCCTCTCTTTCTTTCTCTATGTTCTCTCTCTCTTTCTGTTCCCTCTCTCTCTTTCTCTCTCTATGTTCCCTCTCTCTCTTTTTCTCTCTTTCTCTCTCTATGTTCTCTCTTTCTCTCTCTATGTTCCCTCTCTCTCTTTCTGTCTCTATGTTCTGTCTCTCTCTTTCTCTCTCTTTCTGTCTCTATGTTCCGTCTCTCTTTCTCTTTCTTTTTCTCTCTTTCTCTCTCTATGTTCCCTCTTTCTCTCTCTATGTTCCCCCTCTCTCTTTCTCTGTTCCCTCTCTCTCTGTTCTCTCTTTCTCTCTCTATGGTCCCTCTTTCTTTCTCTCTCTGTCTGTCTCTCTTCCCTCTCTCTCTTTGTGTTCCCTCTCCCTCTCTCCCTGTTTCCTGCCTTTCCCTGCTCTCTCTCTCTCTCTCTCTCTCTCTCTCCTCTCTCTCTCTCTCTCTCTCTCTCTCTCTCTGTTCTTTCTCTCTCTGCTCTCTCTCTCTCTCTCTCTCTCTCCCTGTCCCCTCTCTGTTCTCTCTCTCTCTTTGTTCTCTCTCTCTGTTCTCTCTCTCTCTCTCTCTCTCTCTCTCTCTCTCTCTCTGTTGTGATTTCAGTGTATTGCTCTGTGTCTCCTTCTTTGTCTGGCCTTAAGCATCCATCTCTCTCTTTCACTTCATCTGTGGACTTTCTATCTCTCCCCCTCTCTCTCTCTCTCTCTCTCTCCTTTCATCCCTCTCTCTCTCTGTTCTTTGTGGGAGCTGGTGAGGGATCAGTGATGTACCTAATGGACTAATTAGGTGAATAAAACTGCTCTCTGCCAATACAATGGAAATGTCAGACCGCGAGCTATAATTTGACTTCCGAGCGTCAGAAAGGCCGGCGTGTGTGCAGCGTGGCGTACGGCGGCGGCACAGCTGGGCATTTCTCACTCACCTTTATCTAAATGTCACTCACTCTCCGCAGCGCTGGAGTGCGGGGCAGCGTGCGTGCGCCAGGGTCGATGATGGTCAGATGGATGGGGATGGAGGGCTCGGCGTTTGCGAGTCTAATTCTTGGTCAAAAAAGGTTACGCTAATAAAGACCACCCTTCTTTCAGGGTCGACTCGCGTGTTCTCAGCACAGATCACCGTTTAAAGAGACACTCTGAAACAAGTCCACCCCGTTCTCTCCCAGGTTCCAGTCCCCTGTTGGTCCTCTAGTCTGAGGAGGAGATCCGGTTGGAGACGTACCGGTTCTGTACGACATCCGTACCGATGTTGCAGCTGGACCTGTAGATCCTGAACACTTGTAGGTTCTGAGGCTGGAGACCCAGCTGCTCCCATAAACACTGCACTGGTGATAAATCTGGCGAGCGAGCCGGACAAGGAAGTGTTGGGATCTGGTGGAGATGTTCCTGGGAAGCCCTCACTGTGTGTGGAAGTTCTGCTTTGAGAGGAAACACATGTGGACGTCTGGCACATACAGCTGAGCTGTTAGTGACCTTCACATCAATACTAGAGGGAGCGACTGTCTTAGTGATGCCCCTCAGGCCATCACATCAGCAAATAAATGAATAAATAGTTAATTGTAAATAAATATAATTGTATAATAAATATAATCAGATAATAGTTGATTCTTACATCCTCACAGAGCTCTGGTGGCCTCTCCAAGTTTTATGACCTGATGTTGCAGGAGAGAGTGAAAGCGAGTGAAAGAGAGTGAAAGCGAGTGAAAGAGAGTGAAAGAGAGTGAAAGCGAGTGAAAGAGAGTGAAAGAGAGTGAAAGAGAGTGAAAGAGAGTGAAAGCCAGCGAGGACTAAGGAGCCAAATCTACTTTGGAGAGGTTTGAGTGGATCGGCAGTCGGTTGTCCTGCAGCCAACTGGGAGTGATAACTGGCGTGTGACTGTACTCTCCTTTTATTCTAACAAACTTTATTAGTGTTAAATCTCTTCTGCACGACTCCAGCCGACCTGCTCCGTGTATCACACGCTCAGTGATATTTCAGTATTAGTGTATTCTCAGACAACACAAGAGAAAGGAAGACGAGGGTTTATACGGCTGACTGAAGTGATGTGTATGTGCGAGGGGAGAGTGCAGCTGAAGTGATGTTAATGTAGTGAACTATAGCAATCAAACCAACACTAAACTAATTCAACTAAACTAAAAGGAGTGTGTTTGTATGTTCAGGTGGGGAAAATCACACAGACTGTTATATCATTATTACATC
Source organism: Megaleporinus macrocephalus (assembly GCA_021613375.1). Lineage (NCBI taxonomy): Eukaryota > Metazoa > Chordata > Actinopteri > Characiformes > Anostomidae > Megaleporinus > Megaleporinus macrocephalus. Next base: position 46,910,433 of record CM038713.1, on the reverse strand, counting down.
ATATATACATACACAGTGCATCTGGACAATTCACAGTAAATTCATTCTTTCCCTCAGAATTCTACACACAATACTCCATAACGGCAAAGTGAAAAAAGTTTGTTTGAATTTTCAGCAAATTTATTAAAAATAAACAACAAAAAGTATCACATGTACAGAAGTATCACCGTCTTTGTGCAGTACTTTGTTGAATATGCTATGAGCTTGGTACACCTGTCTGGGCAGTTACTGGGTTTTGGTTTCAAGCCCTGGACTCTGGCATTCACAGAGTTTCCCCGAAGCCTCTCCTTTGATATCTTGGCTGTGTGTTTAGGGCCATTGTCCTGTTGGAGGTCAGGATTCCCACAGGACCACCTCAGAGCAGGTACTGTTTGGATGGTGGATCATTCTCAGCACTGCTTTGTGGTGGTCCTGTGGGGGTCCTGATCATTAAAGAACAGAGTAATAAAGTATACAGAGAATCTGATGAACTACAGTCTGTAAGTGGAGCTCCTGTCTGGTCAGTGGAGCTGATACAGTGGACAGTGAGTGGAGGTCCTGTATGGTCAGTGGAACTGATACAGTGGACAGTGAGTGGAGGTCCTGTATGGTCAGTGGAGCTGATACAGTGGACAGTGAGTGGAGGTTCTGTATGGTCAGTGGAGCTGATACAGTGGTCAGTGAGTGGAGGTCCTGTATGGTCAGTGGAGCTGATACAGTGGACAGTGAGTGGAGGTCCTGTATGGTCAGTGGAGCTGATACAGTGGACAGTGAGTGGAGGTCCTGTATGGTCAGTGGAGCTGATACAGTGGACAGTGAGTGGAGGTCCTGTATGGTCAGTGGAGCTGATACAGTGGTCAGTGAGTGTAGATACTAGGAGCTGGTTTTAATGTTATGGCTGATCTGTGTACAGTTCTTCTACCCTTAAACGTGTACAGAAGTCCACATTTCTGCTAGTGGATGTGAATCTGGCGTTCCAGCTGTCGTGCAGGACAGGTTTCTTAAATGTTCCACTGGTTCCTGTTCTAGAAGTAGAGCCACAATTAACCATTGTGATAACTTTGGCCATAATGCCCAGCTCTATGTCTGTTACAGTCTCTCTCCATCTCTCTGTCCCTCTCTCTCTCTCTCTCTCTCTCTCTCTCTCTCTACAGAGAGACGCTAACCACCATGCAGAGCTCTCCTAGCAAACATAACTGAGCCAGCAAGAATGTCTATTTGTTCATTCTTTCAACCAGCCACGCCAGCATTCCTCAAATGCAGATCCAGCAGTGGGGTGAAATATGTGTTTATGTGTATATTTATATATTTATATTTATATAAACGTATGAAAAATGCTGTCAAAATATGCAGCTATGCCTGACTGCGCTCAGTGTTTCTGCTGAAAAAGAGCAATAAATCTACCCAGAACGCAGAACGTCTGATGTCTAGATCAACACAGGCCGCATGGACAAACAACAGAAAGAAACCTTTCATTCACAATTTCAATAAATTTGAAGTTGATTTGAGACGTTCAGATATTTCGGTGCAGTAGTTCATCTTGTTGAGTTTATTTTGAGACCTGAAACAGTAGTTATATTTTAACAGACAGGGCACGTGCTAGACAAGGGCGGGGCTAAACAGGCCCATCTAATTGCTTGGTTTAACGATGTAATAGCAGCACCAGGTCAAAGGCTGCTCTGTGCAAGTGGCTTGTGATCTGGAGACCCACTTTGAAGAAGAAGACTCGCCCCCCTCTATCTAGCAGGCTGACCACCACCCTCAATCAGCGTAGCGCTAACTCATCACACACGTCTTTAGAACCTCCCACTCTTTCAGTAAGGCGTGTTCAGACAGTCTGCATGGTTAACTGCTTGATTACATACACCTGTGGAAATGGGAGTGAATCAAACACTGAATTCAGAGATTAAGCGATGTGTCCCAATACTTTTGTCCACATATGTACTTTTTTTTGGACAGCGATGCTATGAACTGGCTTTTTTTAATAATAAATATATGTAAATAAAAACGGGAAGATTAAAACAGGTAATACAACGAGAACTGAAAACAGAAAATAGAGGAAAATACAGAAGAAACTAAACAAAGCACGTAGTACAGCAGCCTTTGATCCAGCGTATTTAACCCTTTCCTGCATGGTGTCCACGCTTGTGGAAAGTTAATAATAGTTCAATTTAAAGCATATGAATTGCATTTCACCCTCCAAACAACTAGATGGCAGAATCATAAGTCTCACTGCTCCAGTGTAACAAAATCCATTCTCCTGAATTCTATTGTAGTCTTGAGTGCTGAGGCTTAGAATCTAGGATGACTGATAATACTAAGAATGTAGAGAATGTCTGGGGTATGTCTATAATCAAAGTTTCTCCTCAGGTCAAATCAGACAAATAAATATTTGTGTGTCAAACAGACTCTAATGAACATGATTTAATATATATTAAACTTATTTTTATTTATTTTAGATGTTTTTATGGCTCAGAAACCAACTGTTCACATCTGTGGACATCACACAACAAAAAGGCTATAAATATAAAAATGCACTGTTTATATGTTATATTTTTTATATTTTTATATGTTATAGTTTTTATATGTTCTGTAGATGTACAATAGTAATACATTTATATAAATGTATATTTGTGTGACATTTGTGTCCAAATATCAAGTTTTCCTCTGTCCAGACTGTTTTGAGTGATTTCACAGAAAGAAGTAAGAGTACTGTAACAAACATGTCTTGCTACCACCGGCCGCCTCTATCTATCAGGATCTGCAGCAAAATTCCAGCCTGAACAGATTTATTAATGTTTCTATTAATTGTGCTTTCAGAATGCTTTTACCAGAACCAAAATTATTTTATTTTATTTTATGAAAAGACGAGGGAACCTCACAAATGTTCTAATATTTAGCATTTTTTATTTAAAAGTTACAAAAAAGAAGCTTAAAATTCAGCATTGTTCGTATAAAATGTTAGTTTTTACAATATAATATATTTTATTTTATTTTTAATATATAAAGTTCAAGAAAGATTTGAGGAAAAATATAAGCGTTATTGGAAACACTTTAGATGTTTTTAAAAATCGTATGTTCTTCTGTTTTTACTCCACTAATGCATGGTCTCCACATATGTGTACAGTTCAATAACCTTTTAATAAAACAGATTTTTATGGAAAATAAAATTCCATTGAATTATTTTTGCAGATCTGAGCAAGAAAAAGCAAAAATCTGAATAGAATTTTTAATCATTTATGCATGAACGGGTTCAAATAAAGCAGTCAATAAAACATGAATAAATCATAATTTGGCTTATTAATGCAAAATGTTGCACACAGTGTAAAACAAAATCAGCTGATATTCTTAAAAAGGTATATGTAGTATATGTGTATATGTTTTTTACTGGAGGAGCTTAAAGGAAATACAGGATTATATCTTTATATAGTAGTTAAAACCCTGGACGCAGAGAAAACCTCTATGTGTGTTAATCAGATCAAAAGGAAGTCAATGGCTAACAATAACTGACAAGTAGCTAATAGCCGCCGCCGCAGCCTTTCATTGACTAAGTGTCTTCGTCGTCGTTTGAAGTCATGGATGACTAAATGTTGGCAAATGGCCGGAAATGACAGCGAAGCAGAGAGTAATTGAAGGTCTTGGGGGCAGCAGCACTTCATCCAGAGACGCAATCGGAAAAGCTCTCCTCGGAGCTAAGGGGCACTGAGGCAGGCGATAAGGGAGGCGCTGAGGGAGGTGTTCCTGAACAGGAGCAGTAAACTCCAACAGGAGCCCAAACAAACAGCAGAGTATCCGCCGTCTCCGGAACAAAGCAGCTCCACCCAGACGCCAGTGGAGCTACGGAGCTGATACAGGAGACCTGTTAGCGTCTCCCAATTAGCACGCTGCTAACTGCAGGCCTCAAAGCCTGTGGAGCTTAACGGACTGGGTTCTGAGTGTAAACGTGGGCGGAGCGTCGTTAGCGTGGCTGGAAGCAGCTGCAGTAGTAACTGTAGGAACACACTCAGCTGCTCAGGTTAGCCTCTCTGCTCCTCTGAGTGAGACCTCTCTGGTAGAACTGCTGGAGCTGCTGAAGTTGGTTTCTGGAGGACGACTGGTGCTCAGGTGCTGCTGCTTTGTTGTCTGACAGGCAGAACGTCTGGAAGTGTTCACGGAACAAAACCAATCAGTTAGTGAAAAAGTTCGAGTCCAGTCTCACACTCAGGCTTACGTCATCACCCCGGCGGTGGGTACACACTTCAGGTTCATACTTGATGCAGAAACGTGATGCAACCCCGGCGCAGATTTCCTGCAACTTGGCGCTCGCGGCGCTCGCAGGGCTTCATTCAAAATGAATGGATTGGAAGGGAGATCTGCGGAGCATGTTTAGCTCTGCAGGCTCCGAGAATTCCCTGCCCTGTTTCCTGGGATACACAGAGCGTATGAATTATCTGGAAGAGAGGATCGTTCATTGGTAAATATTTTTCCACGACATCGACCCCGGTCTGACCAGCGAGTCTCCTCTTCTGGGTTTGCTTGACGCTCTGATCTCATACGAGGTTCACTTCTTTATTAGTTGGATTCTATTAGAACTTTTCTGGTCCACCTTAAATTTTTCTGTTCCTCCTTAAATTTTCATCTTCCTCCTTGCAGCAGAATCAATTCTTTACTGTCATGTTTAATTAATAGGACAGTTGCATCGTTGGCGTGTTCTGTGTTCTGTGCTCGTGCACGGTTAGTGATCACACTACATGCCTACAGCACCAACAGACTCCTCCAGCAGCCACAGTACCCATAACACAGCAGTCAGACTGGACGCCTACAGAACCACTGACTAGAACACACATAAACATTTATCATGATATTTTATTATATTGTAATAGTTTATGATTATAATAATTATGTGTTAGACAGTGATGATATGAACTGTCTTTCTAAAATAGTAAATATATGCAAATGAACAAAAAAAAGATTAAAACTCCCAAATTGGCAACTTTACAGAAGAAGATAACAACATACGTTACTTTCAGTGTAAGTCAAGATTTAAGAGTTTTATTGTCGTGTACAGCAGAACAGACAGTTACACTGTACAATAAAATTCTTAATTTGCTGCTCCTCCATTCACCAATAGATAAAGATAACAAAGAAATAAATAATACAAATATATACAAAATCAGTACAATAGTATGTTACAGTAAATAAAAGTATTTTTTCAATAGTTAAAAAATACAAAATAAACGTTATGTGTGCTTTTATGTGCAAATATGAAGAGCAGCAACCATAAAGTGCAAATTGCAAGTAACAAATGCAAACAATAATGTTTTGTGCGAGTAGTGAATGTAAACAGTATTCTGACAGTACAGTGAATGTAAACAGTATTCTGACAGTACAGTGAATGTAAACAGTAATGTATGTAAACCGCAGTACAGTGAATGTAAACAGTATTCTGACAGTACAGTGAATGTAAACAGTATTCTGACAGTTCAGTGAATGTAAACAGTATTGTATGTAAACAGCAGTACAGTGAGTGTAAACAGTATTGTATGTAAACAGCAGTACAGTGAATGTAAACAGTATTGTATGTAAACAGCAGTACAGTGAATGTAAATAGTATTGTATGTAAACAGCAGTACAGTGAGTGTAAACAGTATTGTATGTAAACAGCAGTGCAGTGAATGTAAACAGTATTGTATGTAAACAGCAGTACAGTGAGTGTAAACAGTATTGTATGTAAGCAGCAGTACAGTGAGTGTAAACAGTATTGTATGTAAACAGCAGTACAGTGAATGTAAACAGTATTGTATGTAAACAGCAGTACAGTGAATGTAAACAGTATTGTATGTAAACAGCAGTACAGTGAGTGTAAACAGTATTGTATGTAAACAGCAGTACAGTGAGTGTAAACAGTATTGTATGTAAACAGCAGTACAGTGAGTGTAAACAGTAGTGTATGTAAACAGCAGTAAAGTGAGTGTAAACAGTATTGTATGTAAACAGCAGTACAGTGAATGTAAACAGTATTGTATGTAAACAGCAGTACAGTGAATGTAAACAGTATTGTGTGTAAACAGCAGTACAGTGAGTGTAAACAGTATTGTATGTAAACAGCAGTACAGTGAGTGTAAACAGTATTGTATGTAAACAGCAGTACAGTGAGTGTAAACAGCAGTACAGTGAGTGTAAACAGTATTGTATGTAAACAGCAGTACAGTGAGTGTAAACAGCAGTACAGTGAATGTAAACAGTATTGTATGTAAACAGCAGTACAGTGAGTGTAAACAGCAGTACAGTGAGTGTAAACAGCAGTACAGTGAGTGTAAACAGTATTGTATGTAAACAGCAGTACAGTGAGTGTAAACAGCAGTACAGTGAGTGTAAACAGTATTGTATGTAAACAGCAGTACAGTGAGTGTAAACAGCAGTACAGTGAATGTAAACAGTATTGTATGTAAACAGCAGTACAGTGAGTGTAAACAGTATTGTATGTAAACAGCAGTACAGTGAGTGTAAACAGCAGTACAGTGAATGTAAACAGTATTGTATGTAAACAGCAGTACAGTGAGTGTAAACAGCAGTACAGTGAGTGTAAACAGTATTGTATGTAAACAGCAGTACAGTGAGTGTAAACAGCAGTACAGTGAGTGTAAACAGCAGTACAGTGAGTGTAAACAGTATTGTATGTAAACAGCAGTACAGTGAGTGTAAACAGCAGTACAGTGAGTGTAAACAGTATTGTATGTAAACAGCAGTACAGTGAATGTAAACAGTATTGTATGTAAACAGCAGTACAGTGAATGTAAACAGTATTGTATGTAAACAGCAGTACAGTGAGTGTAAACAGTATTGTATGTAAACAGCAGTACAGTGAGTGTAAGGTGCAGTTAAAATCAGACCAGTTAAAACCAGTTCAGATAGGAGAGGTTAGAGAGGTAGTTTGTGAGGTGTTCACAAGCCTGATGGTAGAAACTGTTTGTCAGTCTTTTGGTCCTGGAACACACATATATATATATATATATATATATATATATATATATATATATATATATATATGCAGTTTGAGTCACTTGAGAACATTATTATATTTTAAAAAGCTATTATTTCCAAACAGGAAGTTTTTATTTACTCAGTAAACACTTTATTATTAAATATTAAACAGTATTAATAGAGTAAGTAGTACTTTTACACTTTATTATTAAATATTAAACAGTATTAATAGAGTAAGTAGTATTTTTACACTTTATTATTAAATATTAATCAGTATTAATAGAGTAAGTAGTACTTTTACACTTTATTATTAAATATTAAACAGTATTAATAGAGTAAGTAGTACTTTTACACTTTATTATTAAATATTAATCAGTATTAATAGAGTAAGTAGTATTTTTACACTTTATTATTAAATATTAATCAGTATTAATAGAGTAAGTAGTACTTTTACACTTTATTATTAAATATTAAACAGTATTAATAGAGTAAGTAGTACTTTTACACTTTATTATTAAATATTTAACAGTATTAATAGAGTAAGTAGTACGTTTACACTTTATTATTAAATATTAAACAGTATTAATAGAGTAAGTAGTATTTTTACACTTTATTATTAAATATTAAACAGTATTAATAGAGTAAGTAGTATTTTTACACTTTATTATTAAATATTAAACAGTATTAATAGAGTAAGTAGTACTTTTACATTTTATTATTAAATATTAAACAGTATTAATAGAGTAAGTAGTATTTTTACACTTTATTATTAAATATTAATCAGTATTAATAGAGTAAGTAGTACTTTTACACTTTATTATTAAATATTAAACAGTATTAATAGAGTAAGTAGTACTTTTACACTTTATTATTAAATGTTTAACAGTATTAATAGAGTAAGTAGTACGTTTACACTTTATTATTAAATATTAAACAGTATTAATAGAGTAAGTAGTATTTTTACACTTTATTATTAAATATTAAACAGTATTAATAGAGTAAGTAGTACTTTTACACTTTATTATTAAATATTAAACAGTAATAATAGAGTAAGTAGAGCTTTTACACTTTATTATTAAATATTAAACAGTATTAATAGTGTAAACAACCCAGCATTATTATCAGTTCTCATCTAATACCTGCTTTGACTGCTCAGTACTTCATTAAGCTAAATCAAGATTTGCTGCTGAAGGAACTGAACACATTCATACAATGTCTGGGGCGTCCAGGAGAAATCTGGAACCTAACTTTGTTCTTCAAACTGGATCAAGATCTGATCTACTTCTCTCACAATAACATATTCATGTTACTTTGTATTGTATGTATCTGAACTATGGAGTTTGCAATATATGATGACCCACATCTATATCTGGAACCTGTTTAGGTACTCCCTCAGAACTGGCTGTCAGAATAATTATTTAGCACTTGGGAGTTTGTATCTCACACTTAGCCGCTCCATCCTGAGAACTTAAGGACTTTATAGGATTTACAGAATAAACTAATATGGTTCTCTGAGTTCCCGAAGCCATTTATCATTACAGCAGGCCGGCGTTAAAGTGATGACAGCTCGCTGAATATTTATCATTGTTTCAGAGTGTCTGTTTATTTATTCATGTTTGTAAATTTGTAATATGTGTAAGCAAATATTACCAGCGGTGCTATCTGAGCAGCTCTCAGAGAAGGTCCAGAAACAGTAAAGTGGGCTCTTCAGCGCGTGTGGAGGTGTGAACATGTATTTATCTGGGAGCGAGAGTGTGTGTGTGTGTGTGTGTGTGTGTGTGTGTGTGCATGTGTGTACACATCTGTACTGAATGTGTATATGTGCACCCATGCGTGTGTGTGTGTGTTAGTGTTTGTAAATGAGATTGTGTGTGTGTGTGTTTGTGTGTGTGTGTGTGTGTGTGTGTGAGTGTGTGTGTGTAAGTTAGAGAGGGAGATTACGATGCTGAATAATTCATCTCCTTGTTGGAGTTAATGAGTGTGTTGTATCAGGGGGTTTGCTGTGTGTGTGTGTGTGTGTGTGTGTGTGTGTGTGTGTGTGTGTGTGTGTGTGTGCTGATGATAAGCGGATGGGGGGTTTATCTCTCCGTCCTCAGCTGATAAACAGGGGTGCATTTCCCCCGATTTACATCTATCACATGCACTAACAGTCAGTGGTTCCATATTTAGTCACTAATTCCTTTGTTTGTTTAGATTTCACTCTGTTTTAATGGAGAACATCTGTACTGCGCTGTGATTGGTCACATCTCTGACTCTGGAGCTTCAACATTTTACATTAATCCCAGAGAGAAAACATCAGAGTCTCAGTTCCTCTGCTGCTACATGATGGATCTTCTAAGAAGTTCTACTGCAGTCCTAAAGTTCTCAACACTTCTTTTGGCAGGGAACATAACACTATACACTATACTGTAACACTAAACACTATTCTACCACTATACACTATACTACCATTATACACTATAACACTAAACACTATACTACCACTATACACTATACTGTAACACTAAACACTATTCTACCACTATACACTATACTACCATTATACACTATAACACTAAACACTATACTACCACTATACTGTAACACTAAACACTATTCTACCACTATACACTATACTACCATTATACACTATAACACTAAACACTATACTACCACTATACACTATACTGTAACACTAAACACTATTCTACCACTATACACTATACTACCATTA
>CM038713.1:46888278-46890778 GCA_021613375.1 Megaleporinus macrocephalus | reverse complement strand
ACTATTAATTACCATATACTATATATTTATTATGAATTGTTCAGTAACTACTCTGATTGGTAACTATTTGCTATTCATTATTAATTGTCTACTATGAATTATTCAGTACATACTGTTAATTACCAAATACTGTATTCATTTATAAAATTTACTATGATTTTTTCAGTATGTACTGTTAACTACCATATACTATATTGATTTACTATGAATTTTGAAATGTTTACTATGAAATACTACTTTGATTGTTATTCATTTATAAATATCTACTATACATTTTTCAGTATCTACTGTGAATTATTCAGTATATACTATTAATTACCATATACTATATTCATTTATAAATATCTACTATACATTTTTCAGTATCTACTGTGAATTATTCAGTATATACTATTAATTACCATATACTATATTCATTTACTATGAATTGTTCAGTGACTACTCTGATTGTTATTAATGTTGTAGTATTAATTATTTATTATTTACTATTAATTACTATATATTACATTCCTTTATTCAACAAGTACTACAAATGAATGGGTTCATATCTGGGTGATGTACTAGAACTGCTGATGATCAGTGTTGTCCTGCCCTCTTCTTGAGGAGGACCAGTACTAAGAGCAGGTTTCCAGTCTGCCGTACTGGTGGTGGAAGTGACCAGTACAGTGTGGAGGAGAAGCCTGGAACCTAATTTTGTTCTTCACGTTTATAAAATTAGGATGTCTGTCCAGACTGATCTGGAGCTGTGGTCGTCCAGATGAATGCTTCAAACAGTTTGTTTAGATACCTGAGACCTGAGACCTGAGACCTGAGGCCTGAGACGGCGGGCCGGTGCTGTGAATGTGACTGAGTTGGGGTCACTCACCACCGGCGCAGCCACACTGAGCCACAGTTTAACTCTCAGCAGAGGCGTCGCGTTTTTAATTAACCCCGAGTCACGCGGGGCCTTTGAGTGGACGACCGGACGCCGGTCAGCTCTGAGCGGACTCTATTGAGCTCCTGAAAGATGCCCTGATAGAAACACACACACGACCACGGGGGCTATTGAGTGATCAGCGGATGAGGCTCGAGCGGGAAAGTAACTCAGTGATGGGGTTATTCTGGGTCAGCCCACTCCTACACTCACACGCTCGTTTCATCTCACACCTTCTCAGGATGTGGGTCATCCATACCTTCTGTATTTATCACATACGCCTAAACGCTCCTACGTCACAGTCACGTGTCTCGTATGTTATATATGCAGTACAGTACACGGGTCAGCCCTGCTTTCGTTTCTTTTCTCTTTCCAGACATTAAATAAGAAAGAAGAAAGACCACCTTGAACACCTGGTAGACCACCAAAACTCCCCCCACTCATGGACGTGCTCTGCCAAAGTGACCAATACTGGACTAGAAAACCAAATATCATGATTTAACATTAAACCAAACAGCCACACCGCAAGTAATGCAGCTTTTAAACCAGTTACTGTCACCAACGTTTCCCATTCCACCTTAAATAATATAATCTAGCACCTCAGTTTTATTGTTCCACCTTAAATAATATAATCTAGCACCTCAGTTTTATTGTTCCACCTTAAATAATATAATCTAGCACCTCAGTTTTATTGTTCCACCTTAAATAATATAATCTAGCACCTCAGTTTTATTGTTCCACCTTAAATAATATAATCTAGCACCTCAGTTTTATTGTTCCACCTTAAATAATATAATCTAGCACCTCAGTTTTATTGTTCCACCTTAAATAATATAATCTAGCACCTCAGTTTTATTGTTCCACCTTAAATAATATAATCTAGCACCTCAGTTTTATTGTTCCACCTTAAATAATATAATCTAGCACCTCAGTTTTATTGCTCCACCTTAAATAATATAATCTAGCACCTCAGTTTTATTGTTCCACCTTAAATAATATAATCTAGCACCTCAGTTTTATTGTTCCACCTTAAATAATATAATCTAGCACCTCAGTTTTATTGCTCCACCTTAAATAATATAATCTAGCACCTCAGTTTTATTGTTCCACCTTAAATAATATAATCTAGCACCTCAGTTTTATTGCTCCACCTTAAATAATATAATCTAGCACCTCAGTTTTATTGTTCCACCTTAAATAATATAATCTAGCACCTCAGTTTTATTGTTCCACCTTAAATAATATAATCTAGCACCTCAGTTTTATTGCTCCACCTTAAATAATATAATCTAGCACCTCAGTTTTATTGCTCCACCTTAAATAATATAATCTAGCACCTCAGTTTTATTGCTCCACCTTAAATAATATAATCTAGCACCTCAGTTTTATTGTTCCACCTTAAAAGGTGCAGCAGTTATTAATCTAGCACCTCAGTTTTATTGTTCCACCTTAAATAATACAATCTAGCACCTCAGTTTTATTGTTCCACCTTAAATAATATAATCTAGCACCTCAGTTTTATTGTTCCACCTTAAAAGGTGCAGCAGTTATTAATCTAGCACCTCAGTTTTATTGTTCCACCTTAAA
>CM038713.1:46858278-46883278 GCA_021613375.1 Megaleporinus macrocephalus | reverse complement strand
AATGCTGCTGTTTGTTCGGATTTAAGCACCTGTTGCTGTGTGGAACAGGGACTGGGCTGCCGGGCAGTGTGTGTGTGTGTGTGTGTGTGTGTTTGGGAATCTGGTCGAGCCCGTTCCTCCGCTCAGCGCTCCGCTCATAGCTGGACTAGTTTTTCAGGTTTGCCTGTTTCGGGGTTTGACCTCTGATAGACAGGCTTTGTTAATTATTCTCTAATAATAGTAGCAGGATATTAATAATAATATTTGTTTGTGTTGTTGTTATTGTGTGAGTGGTATTAAGATTGTCTCTCTCGGGGACGGTGCCTGTCTCCCTGTACGGCCTCGTCCTCCAGCCAAAAAGCATATGCTAATTAAATGAACGCATATGCAAATATGTTAATCTAAGCATGCGTCTCCTATTGCACTGCCCGCGTCCCCCTGAATGCATCCATTTGCCTCGTCAGTGCCTCATTGGCTGCTGCGAGAGGGAGACAGAGAGAGGGGGCAGGTCGTGAGCGAGGGTCTTTTTTCTGTGTCCAGAGATAGATTAGTGACCAAATTTAAATAAGTAGCTGCCGCTTTAGCCGCATGTCTGGCGAGCGAGGAGCTGCGGCGGCTTTAATGATGAATTGAAGGGAGCAGCTCGCTCGTCCGCAGCTCTTTTCTGTGGGAGCGGCGGGCGTGCGGGCCTGAAGGGGTTAATAGGGGTTAAAGCACAAACAAAGAAAGGAGGGAGAAGGAGTTCTGGAGCGTCCTGACCGGCTCCGGCGTGCGGGCCGAGGAGGTGAATGGATCCTGAGCGCGGAGGAGCGGTGATCAGGTGTCGCTCGGGCCGCTGGTGGTGCTCAGGCCTGAGTTGAGCGGCGCTGCTGTTTAATCTGACCCGCTCTCTGGATTATTGGAGGCGGCCCCCGCGCCCGCTGATCATCTGCAGTCAGATTGCATCCGGGCCCGTCTTATCTCTTATTATAGGAAAACGTTCGGCCCATCTGTTTGGCTGCGATAATCTCCCTCTCTTTCTTTCTCTCACGTGGTGTCCAAGGTTTTTCGGTGGCCCTCTGCATATTTAGCCGTGGCGAGGCACGGTGAGAACGTTGTGACTCATTTTATGACTCCATTAATCTCAGAGCGGCCCTCGCAGTAGGAGCCGTGTCTAGACTCGGTGGATGTGTGTCCTGTGACCGGCCCCGGCGCTCTGAATGACTGGACAGACTAATCTGGCTCCACAAAGGCTGCAGAATGAAATAATTAAAGTAATCCTCGGGGCCTGGTAGGGGTGGGGGTGGCGGGTGGGGGGGTCGAGTGTGGTGCCCGATCTGAGCGGGTCAGCGAGCGTGATGAGGCCAGTTCAGCTGAACAGAAGTGTGTGAGCGCTCGGCCTGGACGGCCCCCTTTATTAGTTTATTGGTTTATTTGTTTATTGGTTTATTTGTTTATTTGTTTATTTGTTTATTGGTCCCAATTAGCTGCGCCAAAGGCGGCCTTCGCATGAACACATGCGTCACAGGCGCTGGGTTCCTGGGAGCGGCGTGCCGTGGTGGCGCAGGGCCGTGCCGTGGTGGCGCAGGGCCGTGCCGTGGTGGCGCAGGGCCGTGCCGTGGTGGCGCAGGGCCGTGCCGTGGTGGCGCAGGGCCGTGCCGTGGTGGCGCAGGGCCGTGCCGTGGTGGCGCAGGGCCGGGCCGTGGTGGCGCAGGGCCGGGCCGTGGTGGCGCAGGGCCGAGCCGAGGCTGAACGTGGAAAGCGAGGCGCTTGGTCTGACGCGGAGACGAGCGGAATCAGATTAAACGATATTTTCTGAGAGTCGCGCTACATGAGTAATGAGTTCCAGCTCGGCTGCTACGTGGGCCGAACTGCCGGACCACCATCTCGGGCCTCGCTTTCAGCATGTTTACGTAAGAAATGTGTGAGATGAGTGAAGAGTGAAGGCCGTGTCAGATCAGAGGAAAAGAGAGAGGGAGAGAGAGAGAGAGAACGAGGGAGAAAGAGAGAATGAGGGAGAGAGAGAGAGAGAGAGAGACAGAGAGACAGAGTGAGAGAGAGAGAGAGAGAGAGGGAGAGAGAGAGAGAGAGAGACAGAGAGAGAGAGAGAGAGAGAGAGAGAATGAGGAGAGAGAGAGAGAGAGAGAGACAGAGAGAGAGAGAGAGAGAGAGAGAATGAGGAGAGAGAGAGAGAGACAGAGAGAGAGAGAGAGAGAGAGAGAATGAGGGAGAGAGAGAGAGAGAGAGAGAGAATGAGGGAGAGAGAGAGAGAGAGAGAGAGAGAGAGAGAGAGAGAGAGAGAGAGAGAGAATGAGGGAGAGAGAGAGAGAGAGAGAGAGAGAGAGAGAGAGAGAGAGAATGAGGGAGAGAGAGAGAGAGAGAGAGAGAGAGAGGCCTGTGTGTCGCTATTCACTCGCATTATATAACCCGCAGACACAATGGGACGTGGTTTGTAATGTAAAAAGCGTGTAATGGGCTCTATAGGGCGGCGTGAACGCCGGTAGGTGAGTGTGAGCTCCGCTGCAGCAGAGTGTAGCGCTCCTCTCTGCTCCTCTCTGCTCCTTTCTGCTCCTCTCTGCTCCTCTTGCTGGGTGATGTGCTGTACGTGCACTAGTAATGCTATGAGTTATGCAACAACAAAGACAGCCGTAGTCGAGGCGTACGGGAGGCTCCGCTCGGCGTTCCCGACGTTCCCGCCAGCGTCTGAGGAGAGGCGAAGGTCCCCCGGAAGCACGGGCTCCTGTTTGTTTTCCAAGCGGCTACAGAATTTGCGTTGTCATGGCGCAAAGGTCAGTCGTGGCTGCTGCTGGTTGGTCACGGCGGCCCCAGGTCTTTATCTGGCCGAGGCGGAGGGTGCGGGTAAACACTGACTCGGACTCTCGGTGCCGTTACACATTAACCTGAGGCAGGTGGGCCGGAGGCCGGAGAGGCAGTGGGCTGTAGACGCTTCATTAGGGTTGAGCACAGTGGCGTCAAAGGGGCAGGGGCACGGACAGGCGTAACCGTGGCAACGATCGGCTGTCACCGTGGCGCACCTTCGGCATGGCGAGCTGGGCGCCCGCTCCGTTGGTGCACCGTTGCGATCTCCTGCTGTAACATATGCGCGCGCTGTGATTGGTCACTCAGCTCATTTGCATGCTGAATATGCTAACGCGGCGACGCCGGGTCTACATAGTGTAGCTCTGTTCGCGCTCGGCTGTGCGTTCTAATGACCAGAGCCGGCCGCGGAGCCTGAACGCTGTTCTGCTCTTATTTGTCAGGAGAAGCACCTCAGGGTTCCTGGCACACTCGTCCTGTTTTCCTCTCCTCCTTTCTTTCTGCTCCTCTTCCTTTTTTCCCTCCTCGCGCTGACGAGCCTCCCTTTCTGCTGAGACGCTCCTGTTCTCCGTCAGACGCACCTTCAGCTTTTAGAGCAGCTTCGTTTGGATCTGTATGTGGAAAAAAGAGGAGAAAAAGATTTAAGCTTTATCTAGAACCCTCCAAAGAACCTGGCGTTCACGCTAGCTGACCACACACAGCCGGGCCCCTGTGCCGGTCCAGCCGCGGGGCCCGGTGTTTGGGAAGCTCACGCTGAGGGGCCCAGGAGGGGTTGAAGGGAAAGTGCGCAGGGGAAGGAGGCGACGGCTGCGGTTGCCGCAGTGACGAATTCCAGGTTCCTCGTTCCAGGTTCTTTCGGCGAGGAGACAAAGACGAGAAAAAAAATCATACAGCAATTTTAAAGCATGTCAGCGGGGGAGGCTCCAGAATAGCAATTAGCCTGTTAAATCTGTTAACCTCCCTCAGCGCTAACAACACAATGGCCTGGCTGAGCCCGCGTACGCGCTCCGGGAGGAAGAGGGAGAAGATAAAGCCGAGAGGACGAGGAGGATGCGTGATGGAGGAGGAACGCAGGTGTAACGTAAAAAGAGAAATTTAAACGCTGGCTGTCTGGTCCTGCGAGTGAGACGGTGAGCGTTTGAGTGAACGTGTGCTGAACACCTGGACAGTCCACTGACAGGCTGGACACACGCTATCACAGCCCCGTACGCCAGATTACTCTTATATAACTATTTAGATGAATTCCAGGTAAACAGCTCTAATTATGATCTCCGGTACGTAAACATGAGGCTGCTCGCTGCTCCTGCGGCTGAGCTCGGAAAGCTTTTAGTAATATCAGGATTAATCAGAGTACCGTTAATATTGATTTTCTCTATTTATCTGAGCAGATAAACACAAACACTGGAATAAATAGAAAATTATATTAGCACAACATGTGTTAATTACATGTACGTCAGTGTGTTATGTAATGCTATATATATATATATATATATATAATTACACACATTACATTGTAATTTTACAGAAGAAAGAAAAAACTTACTCGTCTTTGAATGTAAGTCAATGGAACCAGACGTCTTCTCAAGTAATTTTTCATCATTTCTTTCGTTTCCATCGTCATGAAATTTACACACGACATAAAGAACGACACGTATTTTCAAATTACATCAACACCTGAAAATTGGAGATTTGCTCGTTTCTGATTGGTCAGCACGGTCAAGCATCAACAGTCTAAGTTAAAGTGCTGCTTTGTGCTGAAGTGCTGTGTTTACAGTGATGGATCGTATCAGATTATACATTCCCTGTGATTTAGGCCAGAATTGGACTGATACCGATACTGAGGGTCCGTATCGGCGCACCACTGACTCACACGCTGCTCCCGCCTCGTTCTCTTCCTAGAGCTCTGATTTTAGATGCACGGAACGAAAGCAATGGTCCAAAATATCTCTGAAGAACACGTGGCTACATTAAGCTCCATTAGGAGATATGGATGTTTCTCCTTTCGGCTGTGAAGTGGTCGCTATGGCTCTGACGGTGTGCTGGTGACCAGTATGACCAGATAGAGGTTTATTAAACCTGTAGTTAAGCGAGAATAATTAGATGTGCCTAACTGGATGTAGTGTAGTGTAGAGTTTTCAAACAAATAATTAGAGTTGCAGGATTATTAATATATTTTTGATAATTATAATAATTGTAGTAATTATTATAATTAATTACTTAGATAATTATGGTAATTATTATAAATATTTTTAATTTGATTCCAGTTTAATGTGAATAATATGTAATTATTAATGAGTATTGAGTCGATTCAGGTTGTGATTATTTCCGGTGTATAAGGTCTGAGTGAGGGGCTGAAGTGCGGACTGAGGTATTTGGGGTTAGCGTTAGTGTTGGAGATGTTAATGTGGTCAGTGCTTTGGGCAGCCTTTTCTATTATAATGGAGATGACCCTTCACAGTGCCTGGACACTCCCACAGCCCTGCCCAGCAGATCAGAGAGATTATAATATATAATAGTCTCTCTCACCGTAAACAGAGGTTTAGAGTTTCAGCTTAAGGAGACCAAGTTCTTGAGCTAGAATTGAGATTTGATTGGCTCAGTTTTGGTTGTTTACCTCCAATTACAGGTCAGCTGATTGACATCTAAATCAGTTGAATCCAAGATCATGTAAGAACACTGAGAGTATGACTCTGAGAGGTATATCTTGAATCCAGTCCTGGTTTTTCTGAGTGCTGAAGGTTCCGTATGTATAGAAACCTGCAGAACGTCCTGTTGAGCATTGATCTCTGGAACAGGAGGCCGAGTGTTTGAGATGTAAACGTTCTCTGAGCTCTGGCCAGAGAGCCCCCCACTCCCCCCGCCCCCCATTGTACCGGAGTTGACCCATCGCAGAGACACGCCCTTTAACGGTGCGGACATTCACACCTCAGAGAACCCCAAAGCAACCCAAAACAGGTTCCCCTTTCAGCCGCCGGTCACCATTTCAATCACAATGCGGCCTCCGACGCGCCCTTCCTCACACGCCCTCCGAGGCCATCATCGTTCACAGATTTACAGCAGGACAAAGCCCGGCCATTAAATCAGCATGCAGTGTCCACCTCCCTCGTAATGGCCCCGAACGGACCTGAAAAACGGGCCCCGTGATTTACAGCCCCCTTATAATCCTGCACGGATTTCCTGCGACTGCGGCGGCGGTCCGGTTCCATTCTGCTCTTCATAAAAGACCGGCGGGTCTGAAAGAACAGCTCGCAGGAACCACGCTGAGCGCTCACGGCCGCAGATGAGCTCAGAGGGTTCTTCTCATCATGAGGGAAGATGTGCTGTATGTGGAACCTGTTTAGAACCGGGCTCTAGTTATTGGTGCTTTAACCACAAACAATATAACAATATCCGACAATACAGAGAACCATTTATCATACTATATATATATATACACACACACATATACATATAGATATATATATATATACACACACACACACATATACATATAGATATATATCGTCATATGACTCGACCAATAGAAATCATTGAAATATTTCTGGTCCATTGACTTAAAGTAAAAAAAAAACGTAACGACTGTTGTTCTCTCTTGTAAAGCTAACATCCATATAAATATATATATATATAAAATGATCCCCTAGAAATTGTATGGATTTATTCAAGCTTATATATAGATAAAAGACTATATATATATATATATATATATATATATATATATATATATATATATATATATATATATATATATATATATATATATATTGCATAATTAATCACAGTACTAGTGAATTATATTAATATCAGATAATTTATAATAATAATAAAACAGTAAATGAACAGTGACTAATATCAGTGATAGTGTTCATATAACATATTTTATTCTGTTAAGTCCAGTGTGTGTTACTGTGTGGACGCACTTAAAACAAACAAACAAACAAACAAACAGGTTGAAAAGGTTCAGACGTGCGACTCAACTCGTTCATTTAGCCAGTTTTTAAAAACACAGGACTTCCTCTGATACACAGCTCACCACAAACTGCTTCCTGCTGCATGAATAGTTAATAAGGAGGAGCAGCAGAGGTGCTGATCTAGAACATCTGAGATCATCTTTATGATCACCCCCACCGCGTACGAGAACCCGGAACAGAACAACGCTCACACGTACCAACTGCAGCACAGTCTTACACAACTGTAAACAAACCGGCTCACAAGAGTAAACACAACTCAGAGTGAGACAGACCGGGCGTGTGCACTGACCAGACCAACTCTGCTAGTTATACAGTAACAGGAATGTAACGTACTGAGAACGTTCTGTGAGGTGTGTGTACAGAGGATGTTTATGAAATGTTATATATAAACATTTTAAACTCTCTGTCCATATAAATACATAGAAATAAACCAAGTGGATCATTTCAGTGAAATTAATTTCAAGAAAAGCAGCACATTTACGTTTATCTATCTATTAACTCACAGCAGTTAAGCCCCGCCCACTCACCCAGAGCCTGGACTGCTTCAGCCAGTCAGAAGAGAGCTCATTTACATATACGAGAGACACAGAAACAGTGAAATCATATTAGCAAAAAAGCTGTTTCATTGATGGATGTTTTTGTTGTTGTTTGTTTGTTTGTTTGTTTGTTTGTTTTGAGCATGTGTGCTGATCCACAGCTCGACTGAGGAGGTTTTTGACTTTGTTGGGTCACATATCAAGTAAATCAGAATTCAGAAATCAGATTATTATTAGAGCAACATACAGAAATAGTCTCAGGAAAAGTGCAGCGTATGGGCCCTTTAATGTGTACTGTTTAATTAAGCTGTCAGATTAAAGGGCCCATACCCTCCACTTTTTCTGTTTATGTTTTCTCCCCAGTAGAAACCTGAACAGACTCTAACCCGCTGTGGGCTGAGGGCAGGTGTGTGTGAGTGTGCTCTGACTGAAGAAACTCTACGTTATAACAGGCTGTGTCTGCTGTTTGGGTTTGTTAAATAGTAATCTGAGCAGGGAAAGGGTTAAGGAGCTGGAGATGTGTCCTTTAATGCAGGCGCACACTCGGCTCGGCCTGGCTCGGTCGGCGGAGTGTGGGAAAGGATGTGTGTAACATGCGGAGGCCTCGGCGGACTCACACTGACCGGAGCACTTGAAGTCCAGAGAGAGTCGTGAGAGTTGTGTAGTACCGTTCATTATAAACAAACACACACACACACACACACACACACTCACACACACACACACACACACTGTTTACCGCTCCAGCAGAACAAAGAAACTCATGAAAAATACAAAAGCTTTGAAGTGGGACGCACGCCGTGAGCACCTACAGCACCGCGACGCAGCCCCCTGTTCAGCTGCAGCGCTAACTGCGTCCGGACTTTGAGCCTCACCTGAACGTCGAGCGACGAGCAGTGACGATTAGTCCTAATCACGTTTAGCATCAAAGTCTTTTATCTGGACCGTCAGTAACGACTCTAATTAACATCAAAGCACATCCACACAAATACAGTACAACCAGAATTCAGCTGTTCAGAACTTCTTCTGATCTGCTCTGTATTCTGACGTTTCACTCTCCAAACTTTATTATTATTATTATTATTATTATTATTATTATTAATAATAATAATAACAACAACAACCACAACAATAATAATAATAATAATGTTTAGATCCAAAGAGGCTAGCTAGTTGTAATTAAGAATTTTAGAATTCTACAATTTTAGAATTTAGAACTTTAGATTTTTAGAAGTTTTGAATTTTGGTATAGTACAATTTTAGACTTTTGCTATTTTAGAATTCTACAATTTAGAATTTTAGAATCAGCAATATAGAATTTCAAATTGTGTGATTTAGATTTTAAAACTTAGGTATTGGGTCATAACAGTGAATAATACTGGGCTTCCACATAGAAACAGTTTAACAAACACACAAACAAACAAAAAATCACTACTTATTATAGAAATAATTTGTATTTTTATTTTAATATTAGTAATTTAGTTAACAAACAAACTTCACTACATAATATTGTAGCAGATTATATTTAAATATATTTTAAGTTGTTACTCAGAATTAATACTGAAAAAAGAGTAAATACTGAAAATAGAGTAAATACTAAAAAAAGATTAAATACTGAAACACTAAAATACTTCTATACTTTTACAAAACTGATCTGAGTTACTTTATTACTGAAGATTTTTGGGAATAAAAGTAAAACATTTTTCATTTCCTGTAAGAACGTTTCCTCTGTGGAGTTTTGTAGATTTTATAAATACGTATTAATAAAATATTAATTTAATATATTTTTATTTGATAGTAATAATTAAATGTAACAGATTCTGAATGTTTATACTGTTTAAAACAAATCTTTTTAAAATCAGTGACTGAATTCTTATTGGTCATCACCAGACTGGCTCCCAGTCCCAGAGATGTTATTGGTGACTGTGTTGGGAAGGGAAGTTCAGACTGTAACAGGAAGCTGTGGGGAAAATTACCCATCAGCCACTGCGTCTGGTACAGCGGGTGGTTGCTGGTGACGCTGTAGGACGTACGGAATGACATCCCGGGAACGTCTCAGTCCTGCTGTGAGACGGAATGCAGCTCTAATCTTAGTGAAGTTAAACTTTACTCACGTCCATCACGTCCCTGACTCCGCCCACTTCACACGCTGAACTGGGAGTTCTCCTTCCTTTCTTCTATCTATCCGTCATTTCTGGAAGTTTCTGTTTTTTCCCAGCTCCTGAAATTCCCTCCCGTGTGATGTCGGCCTGTTTCTGAGACTCCGTGGCTCTCCAGACATTACTGACCTTTCTCTGTGACTGACCATCCCCCCAGATCCCCCCAGACCCCCCCCCCCCCCCCCACCCCCCCCCCACTCTCCCCAGTTTGTTTAATGACATGGTCTGTTTGGTTTCCTCCTGTTGACCTTTGACCCTACAGTGTGTGAGGTCATTAGGCCACATTTTTCCAAAAGCTCCGTCGGCTTCTCTGCTCCGATCCACAGAAGCTCCTTCTCCACACGTTTCCCAGAGAGGTCTAAAATAGGTTCTTGGGTTCTGGGACAGATCTGTAATTGATTTGGAAGAGCGAGGTCAGCCTGGGTCCTGATGGTCTTCTGCCAGAGTTCTGAGGTCCACGCCTCTCCTGACCCCACTCATACGCTCCTGAAGAGCAGGATGAACTGGGTGTGTGGTGCAGGGTGGAGGAACATGAGGAACCTCTGGTGTAGAACATTAACCTTCATATGGAGGAGCTCATTTTCAAACACGGCTCTCTGAAGAACCACCGTGTGAAAGGTTACTCCTCTAAGTGGCTGTTTATGTGACTGAGCCTTTCTGACTATGTAAATGAGCTCTGCTGTGATTGGCTGTGTGTGCTCAGACTGAAACACTCTTTATAGCTTCAGTTTGAATGGGTGGGACTAAACTGCTGTCAGCTAAACAGGGGGATATATGCTAGTGCAATGTTTTTGTGACATCACAAAAACAGTAAATTCTATTTTTTGGCGATTTATATTGGCTATTATATATGTTTGATATATATTTATATTGGTTATTATATATGTTGTGATATATATTTATATTGGTTATTATATATATTGTGATATATATTTATATTGGTTATTATATATGTTGTGATATATATTTATATTGGCTATTATATATATTGTGATATATATTTATATTGGTTATTATATATATTGTGATATATATTTATATTGGCTATTATATATGTTGTGATATATATTTATATTGGTTATTATATATATTGTGATATATATTTATATTGGTTATTATATATATTGTGATATATATTTATATTGCTATTATATATGTTGCGATATATATTTATATTGGTTATTATATATATTGTGATATATATTTATATTGGTTATTATATATGTTGTGATATATATTTATATTGGCTATTATATATATTGTGATATATATTTATATTGGCTATTATATATGTTGCAATATATATTTATATTGGTTATCATATATATTGTGATATATATTTATATTGGTTATTATATATATTGTGATATATATTTATATTGGTTATTATATATATTGTGATATATATTTATATTGGTTATTATATATTTTGTGATACATATTTATATTGGTTATTATATATATTGTGATATATATTTATATTGGTTATTATATATTTTGTGATACATATTTATATTGGTTATTATATATGTTGTGATATATATTTATATTGGTTATTATATATATTGTGATATATATATTTATATTGGCTATTATATATATTGTGATATATATTTATATTGGTTATTATATATATTGTGATATATATTTATATTGGTTATTATATATATTGTGATATATATTTATATTGGTTATCATATATATTGTGATATATATTTATATTGGTTATTATATATATTGTGATATATATTTATATTGGTTATTATATATATTGTGATATATATTTATATTGGTTATTATATATATTGTGATATATATTTATATTGGTTATTATATATATTGTGATATATATTTATATTGGTTATTATATATATTGTGATATATATTTATATTGGTTATTATATATGTTGTGGGCTCTTTAAGAAGGGTCAGCATGGTCCTGTCTCCAGAACTCACCAGCAATTTATGATATTTCGTTAAATTTGAACTGAAACACATTAAATAACCTATTTAATCAAGTACTCTATATATACGTCACTGTCCAAAGAGAAACATGTCTCCAAAATAAAAAAATATATCTAATCTAATGTAAGTCAATGCAGCCAGAATTTTTTTTGCAAGCTATTTTGGGTTATTTTTATTTGTACATTGTTTTTAAATTGAGTGAACGACAGCTGCTGAATATGAATGATATGTAATAATTAAAATGAACACAAATAGAGATTTTTTTGCTGATTTTAATTTTTCTACATCATTTGGTCGCAGCAGCTGCTGTTTACATTGCACAACAATTTCATGACCAGTAGAAATTCTCCAAAACAGCTTGGAAAAAATTCTGGTTCCATTCACTTACACTGAAAGTAAAGACTGTTTTTCTTTGAACGGCAATGATATACATATATACGTATGTGTGTGTGTATGTATGTTTATAGTTTGTTCTGCAGGCGTTAAAGGGTTAATAGCGTCACGTCTATAAAGAAAGAGAACGACGGGTCAGGCTGGACCTGAAAGCCGGCGTACACTGCTGCCGGATCACGGGGGCTGCTGTAAATCACACACTGAGCTTTACTCGGCGAGCTCAGGGCCGCGGTGCTGTGAAATGCCACTGTGAGCTGGCCGCTGTAGAGGTGAGGCATTTTCCACCTCCGCGGCCTCCTGACCACCTCTCGCTGCTTAATTAGACCGAGGAGGCGCTGCCAGAGACGGCAGAGTGGACGCGGGCTGGATTAGGCCGGAGCATTAGGCTGGAGCGGGCTGTGTTTTGGTCCTGCGTGTGATCTGGATCTCGCGGCGCAGTGTGTTTCAGCCTCATTAGCGTATTGTTCTGGAACACCGTTCTCCAGCAGTGATCAGCGCCTTTTCCCCGTATCCTCCTTTACACCAATTACTGCACTCATCCGTGAGCTTCCTGAACACCGAACTCAAAAAACGGGCTATTATTATCACTGGCCGTCTGGACGCTGCAGTATTCCAGATATTCCTGATAGAGAATAGAGTACAGTTAGGAATTAGGACATTTCTAATTATATATAATACTTAGAAACATATTATCACACAAAGACTATCCATATAATATATATGGAGTGTGGTTTTATTATATATGACTCTGTGTGTATACTATTACCACTGCCCAAAACCTCTGACTTTACAGGAGAGGCCAAAAACTGGCTTCACTTTCAATGTAAGTCAATGGAACCAGAATTTTTTGCAAGCTATTTTAGAGCATTTCTATTGGTCCATGTGTTATAATATGTTCTCACAATGCTAACAGCAGCTCCACTATTTAAATAAGGTAGAAATATAAAAATTGATTTAGACTATAATTTAGACTATATATAAAACATGAATACAATGTGTTAAAGTAAACGTGTGTTTTGTGTCTCCTCCTACATTTTCTGCCCCTATTTAAATCACCTTTGGCTTCCTCACTTACTTACTCACTCGCTCACTCCGGGGGGCTTCTGCCCCACCCCCGAAATCACAGCGCCCACCCTTCCACTAACAATTAACACAGTGACTTCAGAGTGACCCGCCGTAAACCACCATTTGCTGCCATTTGTTCCAAAAATCAATCTCTCTCTCTCTCTCTCTTTCTCTCTCTCTCTCTCTCTCTCTCTCTCTCTCTTTCTCTCTCTCTCTGTCTCTCTCTCTCTCTCTCTCTCTCTCTCTCTCTCTCTCTCTCTCTCTGTCTCTCTCTCTCTGTCTCTCTCTCTCTTTCTCTCTCTCTCTCTCTCTCTCTCTCTCTCTCTCTCTCTCTCTCCCTGATTACCTCTGTGAAGCCTCTATTCTGTCCGTTCCTGAGCCTCGCTGCCGTATTTCTCAGTTCCTCCCTGTGTTTTTGGGAGACTGTAGGGAGGCGGGACCCCGGCGTTGAGCTGGATTTGGAGAAAGTGGGAATAAAAACATCGTGAGAAAGTGGTAGATTAACCTCGACGACCTCCCTTCAGTTTCTGGCTCTGGGAATAAGTTCTCTCCAAAATAAATTACAGCCGGTGGGAAAAAATGGAAGAAAATGACCAGGCTTGGGAATTGGGATCAAAGCGTTAGCTAAAATAGGGAGCGGTAATTAACAGCGTGCTCGGAACAGGTAGGGAATCAAACGCGTTCCTGTGTGCGGCGCGTGTGTGATGGGAGGCACGGCGTTCATTAGTCGCTGGCGTGTCAGATCACAGCTATCGGAAGCTACATTTGATGTTGGCAACAAATATGACGGCGTCTGTCGAGGGACGCATCAAGCGGAAAGATCCAGGTTAGTGGACGAGCTGCCGGAGCTCTCTCCGAGTCCTTTCATTGCCGCCCGGCGCCGGTTCCTGCAGCCGTTACGGGCCGGGCTGGCTTTATGGATTGGACATGCCGTGAACTTTGTGAAATGAAGGTCGAGCACAAGTAATTGTTTGTGACGCGCTGGGGCCTCACAAGCGGAGAGGTTTACAGAACAAGAAGGAAAGATCAATCAGGAATCCCCGGGAATTAGCATGGCCGAGTCCCGCGGCCGACCCTCGGCAGGGTCAGCGCTCCAGAGGACTGTATCTGAGGAAGCCGTTCTCTAATCTTGCCTGTGTGTGTGTTTGTGTTTGTTTCCACAGAAGCAGCCTGAGAATGTGCCGGGGTGTGGATGCGATGGGGTCAGTGGTTTTGGGGTGGATCGCGCTCCTCCTCTGCGTTTGCGGCACCTCCTTGGCTTCCATCACCTACCATCTCCGCGAGGAGCAGCCGCCCAACACTTTGGTGGGAAGCCTCGCCTCCGACCAGGGCTTGCCCGACACTGGCCACCTGTACAAGCTGGAGGTGGGCGCCCCCTACCTGCGGGTGGACGGCAAGACGGGGGACATATACACCACCGAGATTCCCATAGACCGGGAGACGCTGAAGGATTGCCGGAACTTGTTCGAGGGGGACCCTTGCTACCTGGAGTTCGAGGTCTCCATCACGGACCTGCTGAAGGGCTCAGGGCCGCGGCTCATCGAAGGCCGCATCGAGATCCAAGACGAGAACGATAACACGCCACAGTTCCCTTCGCCCATCCTGGAGCTGGCCATTCCGGAGAATACCTACGTCGGGGCGCACTACTCCATCCCCGTGGCCACGGACAAAGACGCGGGGAGCAACGGGATTGCGGATTACAAGCTGAACGCGGGCTCGGACGCGGCGAACCTGTTCAGCCTGCAGGTGGCGGATAATTCCGACGAGAAGGTGCCGCAGCTGATCGTGCTGGGAAACCTGGACCGCGAGCAACGGGACACCTACGACCTCAGCATCAAGGTGATCGACGGCGGGACGCCGCCACGCTACAGCAGCGCCCTCCTCAGGATCACCATCACCGACACCAACGACAACGTGCCCAAATTCGAACGCTCACACTACGAGGGAGAACTGGCCGAGAACACCCCCGTGGGCCAGTCGGTTCTGCAGGTATGTTCACCTGTTTCTTATGATGTCAGGGATTGTGCAGGTGTGATAATACATAGTGAGAACAATACCACTGTCAGCACCTCGACATACTCTTCACGTTCCTTGGTGTTTGGTAATCTGCTTGTTATGTCTGACGTAGTTGCCATTCCTAGGTCCAGACGCTCAATCAGATCCCAAAATCAGTCTTAAACCTTCTCACGGTCACTTTGGTGAACACTCCATTTTGGTGAACGTGTGCTCTTGTTAAGGTGTTCAAACCTCTACTGCGTTGTAGGGGTAGGGGTAGGGGTAGGGTTAGGGGTAGGATTAGGGGTAGGGGTAGGGGTAGGGGTAGGGTTAAGGTTAGGGTTAGGGGTAGGGTTAGGGGTAGGGGTAGGGTTAAGGTTAGGGTAGACGTGCTGCCCAGCTTAGAGTCTTAGCTGTCTAGCTACACAAGCCTGATAACCAGAGCATGAAAATTTACGATCATAAACTCTATAAACCTTCATTATCGATATCAGGCGTATCCACACAGGGGCGGTTGGGCAGTGGAGCTAACGTTTAGATTATCTAGATGGTTAACACTGTCCAGCGGTACCAAACTCTGTGTTTCTTCATTGGTGTAAGAAGTATAATCACCGTATCAGCGGCGGCCGCTTCCTCTTCTCTCTGGATTGGTAGAATAAGAAATGAGTAGTTTCTGGGACTTTAATGGCGTTGCTAATAGCAACGTTAGCTTTAAATGCACGCGCTAGGAAAGGGAGAGCTGCGTTCCTAACACAAGCATTACTCATCGCCGCCCCCTAAAGACGCTGTTGCTCCCACTGCGGATTTAAGTGTTTTGTAGGACCGCATGTCGTGAAGGAGGCACTTTCTGCTTCACTTCATTATTTATATTTCAGCCTCATATCGGGGGGGATGAAATCGCTTCTGTTCAACGTTGCATCACCGGCCCGCCCCCACCCCCGCAGACACCCCCCCACCCCCCCTCCCACCTTTAAGACCACAGCCCTGGAGCTGTTACATACACACGGGCAACCTGTCTGGTGATGAAGAAGAACAGTACAAGCCGACATCACATTCATAGAGACCGCCGTCGCAGCGGCATCATCAACACTTCTCTCACTTCTTACCTGCTAGGTGACGATTCAGGTGCTCGCTGTGATTCCCTCTTGTCAGGAAGTGCGCATTAAGCCTGTCAGCAGGTGTGCGTTACGCTGCGGCACCGCGAGAGTGAGTGTCGCAGGAGTTTGACAGCTGAAGCGTGTTTCCCTCCCGGGTTTCGCTCTCGCAAAGCGCTCGCCTACAGAAACAGGCAAGGCCAATCATATTTACCCTGAGCATCGATCCGCTCCTCACGATTCCTTTAAACACTCACTTTACCAAACACAAGTGTGGTATTGACCGGCGGGGAGCGCTGCATGTTGAATTGCTGTGGAAATGCGGTCGTGGCTAAGATTAGGCCCGGCTGCGAGAGCTGGAAGCTTTCCAGGAGGCGAGTGTCCACACATAAAATTGTTTTAAAGACCGTTAATCTCTCAGTCAACAATTAATCCCTGCAAGCATGTTGTTTCCAAAGAGCATGTCAAGAGACCCCCCCACCTCACCCCCCACCCAACCCTGTAATCACTGTGTGGAGCTGCAGCGAATGAGCAGCAGTGGTATTAAAAATGCTTAATTTTATAATTTCACTTGCGCGAGACGTGCTGATGGAGTATTTCAGTTTGCCGAGAGAAACGCTCTTCAAACACACATTAGATGAAATGAATTCCCAGCTTGTTTGGCTGGGATGAAACAGAGTGACTCATATAGAGCAATAATAACTTAAGCCTCATGAATAATCTTATGACTGCCTCAGATTAAGACTTGCTTGTGCTCTCTAACGCATGGACCGACGCCACAGCCGCAGCCAGAGTGTGCGAGTCCGCGGTAACAGCAGCTATCAGCGCCAGCGGTGTTCACGTAAACAGCCGTTACGGCGTATATATTATTGTGTCAACTCTCGAGTGCCTTTCCGACCAGGAAGCCGTGTGTGAATAGATGACCTTCCTCTGACTTGAGTATCCCGCTGGAGAGAGTCGGAGCGCCGACTCTCCACAAGTACGAAAGCAGTTTGTGTTGTTTTGTGAATGAATGGCTTTCTAAAGCTAAGTGGGCTCATTACGGAGGGTAGGCTGTCCTCGTCACTGCCTTATCGATGCTAATGGTGGTGAGAAACGCAAACTATTTAGGAGCCAAAGTGGTGCAACTAAAAGGGTACTTGACATGGGTTTTGCGGAAAGCTCGGCTGATTTATTAATTAGCCTAATGCACTTTTAGGATAAGCTGTCATGTCTCTTACGGCGAGCGCTAGGTGTAATTTTGGCACAGATTACAAACCGCGGGGCCAGACTTGTTCGCTGCCCCATCCTTGTGCGGCTGTAATGGCCTCCACCGAGCAAGTGCTTTTTAATAATGTGAAGAACTGAGCGTTCTGCCTCATTTACTCGCGCCTGTCATTGATATGAATGACACCACTGTTATTTGGCAGTAAGGTGCCTCCTGTCCGGTACGGGAAACTACGCCGGAAGGCAGAGTGCTTTTGATTGCTGTTTTATAAATAGAATATGATATGCTATGCTTCATTTTGTCAAAGCCACCAGAGAGGTCGCCGGCTGTATGTAATAGGGCTCGTTCCTGTTGCCGTGTAGAGACGGATGCCTCTTTAAGTTTAATACGGGTGACAAAGAGATCGGCTTGAATACGAGTGTGCTAAGCTGAGGTGTGTTTTAGTGGTAAGAGGCTGCGATGCAGACAGTGTAGTCGGAAGTCGGTATATTTGCAGGTATCCTGCGTTCACTGGTTTGCGGTAGACGGGCGGTGGCAAACTAGATATTCGGAGGCAGTTGTGAGCTGGAGGTTAAAGAACCAGTCTTGTGACTGGAATGTCACTGGTTTGATCCCTGACCCGACAGGACGCAACTGAGGTGACTTTCAAAAAGACCCCCAACCCCCAACTGCTGCCCGGGTACTGTGGATAGGGCTGCTCACCACTCCGGGCAAGTCTGCTCACTGCTCCATAGTGTGTGTGTTCACTAGTGTGTGTGTGTGTGTATTTGGGTGTTTCCCTGTATGGAGGGGTTAAGTTGTGGAGGTCGAGTTGTGTATGTTCTAAAGGAGCCACAAAATTCTTCCGGTCAGTGCCAACATTCCGCAGACTGCAGCAGTGAACATAGCACTTCATCAAGAGTCCAGTTTTCCAAACTTTGGCACTCGGCTGCAGTGGTGGAATAAACTGGATATTGATTTTTGTTTGGGAGCCATGGACGCCAAGTGTTTCGCTGTTGATTTCCAAATGACCCCAATATATACAACCAACTTAAATGAGTACAGAGCTCCTCCCGTCTTTCTCAGCCTCAAATAAACAATTTACTCTGACTTTCTCTCGTTCAGTGATCGTACATTTACACCACTAACGCTGTCGCCATGCAGTGCAAACATGTGAACGCAGCAGTACTTCACTGAATCAATCATTTCTAGAAAAGCTTCACAAGAGATCCAGGTGTTCCCAGACTTTGAGAACCTTCTGTTGTTGCTTATCTTATCAGTGTGCTGAGTGTTTTGTTCTTTTTTTTATTGTACTAGGTAAAAGCCAATGATGATGACCTGGGAGCTAATGGACAGGTGACCTACAGCTTGCATCAGCCACCACCCATCGTGCAGCGTCTCCTCCACATCGACCACAATACGGGAATCATCCAGGTGAAAGGTGCAGTGGACCGCGAGGAGGTTTCGCTGCTCAAGTTCTCCGTCCTGGCCAGAGACAACGGCCCACAGGCCAAGAGTTCCAAAGCTACTGTGACAATCACTGTGAAGGACAAGAACGACAACGCGCCTTCCATCAGGATCCGCGGCTTTGGCCTGGTGGCTCACGAGGATGGGATTGCTAATGTTTCCGAGGACATGCCTGTGGGTACCCCTGTGGCCCTTGTGGAGGTTTCAGACCGAGATGAAGGCGAGAATGCTGTGGTAACTTGCGTGGTGGCGGGAGACGTGCCCTTCCAGTTACGGTCAGCTTCAGACACTACCAGCAAGAGGAAGTACTTCCTTCAGACCACTACGCCTCTGGACTACGAGCGGGTCAAGGAATATAGAATCGAGATTGTGGCCGTGGATTCTGGCAACCCCGCTCTCTCCAGCACCAACTCACTGAAGGTACAGGTGACGGACATGAACGACAACGCTCCGGTCTTCTCCCCGTCTCTATATGAAGTGGATTTTGCCGAGGAGAACCAGCCAGGTGATAAAGTTCTGGACGTAGTGGCTACAGATGCCGATAGCGGCACCAATGCAGAGCTGATCTACAGTATCATCACAGATTCGGCCACCAAGGGGCTTTTCGAGATCAACCAGAACACTGGAGAGGTCCGAGTGATGAATCAGCTGGATCGCGAGTACAAAGAGCGCTATGAGTTTCACGTGGAGGCGGCGGACAAAGGGGTGCCCAGCTTGAGAGGAACGGCCACGGTTGTGGTCAGGGTTCTTGACCGCAACGACAACGATCCCAAGTTCATGTTGAGTGGCTACAGCTTCTCAGTTCTGGAAAACATGCCCCCTCTCAGTCCTGTCGGGATGGTCACAGTTTTGGACGCGGACAAGGGCGAGAACGCTCGAGTGCACCTGTCCGTGGAACCGGACAACGGCAAGTTTGTAATTCAGAATGGCACAGGAACCATCCTCTCCAGCATCTCCTTTGACAGGGAAAAGGAAAGCACCTACACTTTCAGGTTGAAGGCCGTGGACGGGGGTGAGCCTCCTCGTTCCTCCTACGTGGGCATCACCATCAATGTCCTGGACGAGAATGACAACGCCCCATATGTTACCAAGCCTTCCAACTCATCCTACAAGTTCCTGCAACCTCTAACCAGCCCTGACACTCGAGTGGAAAAGGTGGAAGCAGAGGATATCGATACTGGGATGAACGCTGAGCTTGTCTTCAGCATCACTGGGGGAAATCCACATGGACTGTTCCGTATCTCTCCCACGGATGGGGAGATCACTCTTGCCAAAGAATTCACCCGGAAGCATAACGGTCTTCACCGCCTGGTGGTAAAGGTCAGCGATAAGGGCAAACCTTCCAGGCACACGACTGCACTGGTCCACATCTTCGTCAACGAGACCATTAGCAACGTCACTTTGGTGGAGTCCCTGGTTGGCCACAGCCTCTACACTCCTCTGGACATGGACATTGCTGGGGATCCTTCCTACGAGCGCGTCCAGCGCAGCAACATCCTGTACGGGAGCCTAGCAGGAATTGCTGGGGTTATCCTGGTCATTGTGGTGGTGGTGGTCATCAGACACCACTTGCAGAAGGAGACCAAGAGCGGGTATCAGGCTGGCAAGAAGGAGACCAAAGACCTCTATGCCCCCAAGCAGGGTCCCAAGAGCAGCAAGGGAAAGAAGGGCAAGAAGGGCAAGGCACCAAAGCCGGCCAAACCTCTGGAGGAGGACGAGGAGGCCAGCCTTCAGAAAGGCTTGAAGTTCAATCTCATGAATGATAGCGTTACTGACAGCCCCAGGATCCACCTGCCCCTGAATTACCCTCCAGGAAGCCCCGATTTGGGTCGCCATTACCGCTCAAACTCCCCCTTGCCCTCCATTCAGCTGCAGCCCCAGTCCCCCTCTGCTTCCAAGAAGCACCAGGCGGTGCAGGACCTGCCGGCCACCAACACCTTTGTAGGAACCGGGGACAACAACTCCACCGGTTCGGACCAGTATTCGGATTACAGCTACAAGACCAACCCTCCGAAATATAGCACCAAACAGGTAGGAGACCACTTCCAAAGCATGGCAGGGTACCACAGCACAGCGTACCACCACACCAACATGATGTGGACTAAGGGCATGTATTAAAGGGGGCTTGGACTGAAAGCCAAACCAAAGCTGCACTGCAAAAACCCACAAGAGTAGTCATACGTTCAGACCATGTTTATGTGAAGGATTTGTTTTTTGTTTGTTTTATGTTTGTTCACGTTCAGTTCGATGCAGATTCACGCTTTCATGTGTTCACCTTTGTTTTTCTTTCTGTTTTAACTTAAGGACCCACACTGGCTGTGTTACGTGTCCCGTTCGGTTTAATTTAAAGAGCTTTGTTTTTGTTCGGTGTCTGCCGCGGCTGACGAGCGAACGGAGGGTCTGGGTTTGGTGCGAGGTTAAAAATGGCGAGAGGCCCGAGCTCGGGCGGACAGGTTAAGGAACAGCACACTTAACTCGGGCCGCTTTGCACTCTGTCTTTGAAAAACGACTTTAATTACTTGGTCTTCATTTCGTCGGGGCTAGAGTAAATTGTTTGCACAGATTAATGGCAGGTAATTCCAGCTCCTCTCCTCGCCGGCCTCCTGGCCTTCGCACGCTCACTTTACAGACGCTCGTACGCGCCCGCGGAGAGTGCCTTGCCTCATGTACATATGTGGGTCTGTTTTATGGGGGCTCATAATCGGCCGCCGATGTCAGCGAGCCGTCACGGCACATGTTTGAGTCCTGCAGCTCCGGGTTTAGCGGCACGCTGTGAATGTCACGTCTGTCCGTGAACAGTAGGGAAGAAAAAACACACATTCCTCTCTCGCACTGCAAAGTAAACCAAAACGTTGTGTGTGGACCTCGTCGAGGACAATCATACCGGAAGGGATGTTTTATATTATGCAAGCTGTACATATGTTAATATCAATTGTTGTCAATTTGTTTTAATGCCATGTTATTGTTTGGATTCTAGTCCGCTCACATGTGCGCTCATGTTTGGGGCGCCAGGTCAAGCCCACCCTGTTCACACGGGACAAAGTAGAGCTATTCAAAGCTCGCCAATCCTTTAAATGCACAGTAGGGGTATCTGCACACACAGTTCATACTGGACAGCACAGTCTGGCGAGTAGATGAAGGTGATTAGATGTCAATTCTGGAGGGATTATTACTGCACACACTGGACTGCACCCATCTGTGAGGACCTCCATTCTGTTTCCGTTCCATTATTTCTTTCATTTGTTTTCATCGTCATGTGTTTAATTTTTGTTTTTTAATCTAATTTGCTTAATTATTCATTACACACTGTACACTGCAGACTAATAATTGTACATAATATTTTTTTCTATAATTAAGAGCAAGCTCTATTTCAATAAAAGGTAAAAAAGTCCGATTTGTTTGTGGATTTGTGCGTTCGAACATAAAGCAGAGTCACTTTGGGACATGAGGGCTTAAGGTACAGTATTCCATTTTCATATCTTTCCTTTCTTTCCGCTCTTTCGTTCTCATCACGCTGCTTTTACTACATCACACTTCCGACTGTCTCGCTGCTTCGACATGCATAAAATATGCTTCTTTATCATGACTTATTTAAAATGCCGCACGCTTGGACTGCACTAGCTGGAATTATTTCAAAGGCTGGGAATTATTAACCACACACACAAAAGAAAACAGAAATAGACTTTGCACTCTGCACACAGTCCGGCCCAGTTACGGGCAGTAATATAGGCTATCAGCTCGTTATCACCTTCACAATAAAGCAGTGTTTGTGTATTTAGCCAGTCTGCTTTCAGCACCCAACTGTTTCCCCTTCTTCTCTAGATCTTCTTCTCTAGATCTTCTTCTCTAGATCTTCTTCTCTAGATCTTCTGCTATAGATCTTCTGCTGTAGATTTTCTGCTGTAGATCTTCTGCTGTAGATCTTCTTCTCTAGATCTTCTCCTGCTTCTGTAGCTTTACCACTAAGCAAATAATAATAATAATATATATAGTTTTTTAATTGGCAGGAAAAATTGATTTTCGGCTAATAAATTTGAAATCCAGTTGTATTAAATATACAACTATACACATTTAATATGCATAATATACTTAATATACTCAAATTAAGATAGCTATAAGACAAATATTAACAATTAAAGGTGTTCTAATTGAAGATGTTCTTCTATGTGCTAGATATAATGACTAAATTAATTAATTAATTTAATTAATCTCAAATTATTTATCCCAGCATTGTTCCGACAGTAAAAATTATGCAAGAAGTCCATAATTATTATTAATCAATAATAAAACTGTCTGATAATTGTTGCCGTCAACCTTTTATAATAAAAACTCAATTTTAAATTTCAATTTAATTAAAAATTTTCATGTTTAATTAAATAAAAAAAAAGTGTAGTAGTGTTTGTTATGTATGTATAGTATAAGTGTATTGACGCATATACACACAATACTGTGCAATAAATAATAATATTATTACGGTACATACTGATTTAATATAAAATAATTAACGTAATGGCTTTTATAAAAGTAAGAAGTTTTACTGTTTTTATTGTTTTTATTTCCAGCTGATCTGAAATTATAAACTCATGTATTGATGCAGTAAATGGTTTTAAATATTCTGGTCAGTCGTGTATGTTAATTAAATAATTAATAATAATATATAGTCTTTCAGTTACAGGACATAAACAGAACTACGGGTTTAATCACTCAATCCAGAAACACAATAGACTGAGTGGTGTGTGTGTGTGTGTGTGAGTGTGAGTGTGAGTGTGTGTGTGTGTGTGTGTGTGTGTGTGTGTGTGTGTGTGTTTATGGTAAACGCTGTTAAAGCTGTTGTTGTGTTTTGTTGTTCTTTGTGTGATTTAATGCGCTGCTTGTGCTCCAGACAGAAAATCAGGCTTTTAAACAAATCACACACACACACACACACACACACACACTCACACACACACACACACACACTCACACACACACACACACACACACACTCTCTCTCTCTCTCTCTCTCTCTCTCTCTCTCTCTCTCTCCTTTGACTGACCATTGAAATTCCAGCAGCGTTTTCTCTTCTTAAGAGCCGCTGATTCTGCCCTGTGCTTGCGCCGTCGTCATGGAAACGGGATGACCGGTGGTGTGAGTGAGTGAGTGTGTGTGTGTGTGTGTGTGTGTGTGTGCTGAGTCACAGACTGCCAGGGTGCAGGTGGGGATGGGCACTTGAAGTGTATGTGTGTGTGGGGGGGGGTGGGGGGGGGGTGTAGAGAGAGAAAGAATGAATAGGTAGAGAGAGAGAGAGGGAGACGATGAGAGAGAAAAGGTACAGAGAGAGGGAAATAAGAATGAGAGAAAGAAATATAGAGAGAGTGATAGATATATGGATAGATAAAGGTAGAGGTATAGTAGATAGATAGATAGATAGATAGATAGATAGATAGATAGATAGATAGATAGATAGATAAAGGTAGAGGTATAGTAGATAGATAGATAGATAGATAGATAGATAGATAGATAAAGGTAGAGGTATAGTAGAGAGAGAATGATGGATAGATAGATATATGGATAGATAGATATATGGATAGATAAAGGTAGAGGTATAGTAGAGAGAGATAGATAGATAGATAGATAGATAGATAGATAGATAGATAGATAGATAGATAGATAGATAGATAGATAGATAAAGGTAGAGGTATAGTAGATAGATAGATAGATAGATAGATAGATAGATAGATAGATAGATAGATAGATAAAGGTAGAGGTATAGTAGAGAGAGAGATGGATAGATAGATATATGGATAGATATATGGATAGATAAAGGTAGAGGTATAGTAGAGATAGATAGATAGATAGATAGATAGATAGATAGATAGATAGATAGATACATGGATATATAAAGGTGGAGGTATAGTAGAGAGAGAGTGATAGATAGATAGATAGATAGATAGATAGATAGATAGATAGATAGATAGATATATGGATAGATAGATAGATAGATATATGGATAGATAGATAGATAGATAGATAGATAGATAGATAGATAGATAGATATATGGATAGATAGACAGATAGATAGATAGATAGATAGATAGATAGATAGATAGATAGATAGATAGATAGATATATGGATAGATAGATAGATAGATAGATAGATAGATAGATAGATAAATAGATAAAGGTAGAGGTGTAGTAGAGAGAGAGAGTGATAAATAAAGGAGAGAGCAGGTGGAGGGTGAGTGCTGTGAGTACTCCGTGCTGTGTGGTGTATGTACTCCTGTTGTTACTCCTGCGCGCTCCTCTCTGCTCCTCTCTGCTCCTCTCTGCTCCTCTCTGCTTCTCTCTGCTCCTCTCTGCTCCTCTCTGCTCCTCTCTGCTCCTCTCTGCTCCTCTCTGCTCCTCTCTGCTCCT
>CM038713.1:46836605-46857284 GCA_021613375.1 Megaleporinus macrocephalus | reverse complement strand
TCAGAAGTTGTTTTGATTTGCCCAGAGACCTCCTTTGTACCTCCTTTGTACCTCCTTTGTACCCCCTTTGTACCCCCTTTGTCCTCTATCTGTTTGTTTGATGGACATGGCTGTTGGCGGCTGGTCGTGTTTGCTAGGCAACCGTGGGCTTTGCAGGGAGATGGTGGAGTAATTGCAGGCTGTGATGAGGAGTTTTAATAATCTTTAACTCTTCTGTCCGTCCATTACGAGAAACAACCCTCCATGAAAATAAGCCCAGAGCCGCTCGGCAGCCATCGCTGCACCTGCTCGTCCAATCAGATAGCAGCTCTGCGGCGAGCGCGTCTATAAAAGCTGATGCTGAACTGATTTGAACTGGCTGAGACCGAGCGCTCTGAATATCAGTCATACCTCCGCCTGTCAGGAGTTTGTTGACTCCTGGCTTTTCAGAACACCTGTACTTCTGTGTCACTTCAGTAATGAAGCACATTAAACTGGAGCTGCTCACACCTACAACAGGCCCCGCCCACTTAACCCCACCTGTCAGGTCACAACTCACACCTTTCAGGTGTTTCAACCACATTAGATGCTAAAATCTAGGTAGAACATGCAGTAGTCATGATCATCAGGACTGGAACACTGCTGTGAGGATTTGATTGAGTGTTAGTGAGGTCAGGTACTGGTGTTGAAGATTGCTGTGAGGGTTTGATTGAGTGTTAGTGAGGTGGTACTGGTGTTGAAGATTGCTGTGAGGGTTTGATTGAGTGTTAGTGAGGTGGTACTGATGTTGAAGATTGCTGTGAGGGTTTGATTGAGTGTTAGTGAGGTGGTACTGGTGTTGAAGATTGCTGTGAGGATTTGATTGAGTGTTAGTGAGGTGGTACTGGTGTTGAACATTGCTGTGAGGGTTTGATTGAGTGTTAGTGAGGTGGTACTGATGTTGAACATTGCTGTGAGGGTTTGATTGAGTGTTAGTGAGGTGGTACTGGTGTTGAACATTGCTGTGAGGGTTTGATTGAGTGTTAGTGAGGTGGTACTGGTGTTGAACATTGCTGTGAGGGTTTGATTGAGTGTTAGTGAGGTGGTACTGGTGTTGAAGATTGCTGTGAGGGTTTGATTGAGTGTTAGTGAGGTGGTACTGGTGTTGAAGATTGCTGTGAGGGTTTGATTGAGTGTTAGTGAGGTGGTACTGGTGTTGAACATTGCTGTGAGGGTTTGATTGAGTGTTAGTGAGGTGGTACTGGTGTTGAAGATTGCTGTGAGGGTTTGGTTGAGTGTTAGTGAGGTGGTACTGGTGTTGAACATTGCTGTGAGGGTTTGATTGAGTGTTAGTGAGGTGGTACTGGTGTTGAACATTGCTGTGAGGGTTTGATTGAGTGTTAGTGAGGTGGTACTGATGTTGAACATTGCTGTGAGGGTTTGATTGAGTGTTAGTGAGGTGGTACTGGTGTTGAACATTGCTGTGAGGGTTTGATTGAGTGTTAGTGAGGTGGTACTGATGTTGAAGATTGCTGTGAGGGTTTGATTGAGTGTTAGTGAGGTGGTACTGGTGTTGAACATTGCTGTGAGGGTATGATTGAGTGTTAGTGAGGTGGTACTGGTGTTGAACATTGCTGTGAGGGTTTGATTGAGTGTTAGTGAGGTGGTACTGGTGTTGAACATTGCTGTGAGGGTTTGATTGAGTGTTAGTGAGGTGGTACTGGTGTTGAAGATTGCTGTGAGGGTTTGATTGAGTGTTAGTGAGGTGGTACTGGTGTTGAAGATTGCTGTGAGGGTTTGATTGAGTGTTAGTGAGGTGGTACTGGTGTTGAAGATTGCTGTGAGGGTTTGATTGAGTGTTAGTGAGGTGGTACTGGTGTTGAACATTGCTGTGAGGATTTGATTGAGTGTTAGTGAGGTGGTACTGGTGTTGAAGATTGCTGTGAGGGTTTGATTGAGTGTTAGTGAGGTGGTACTGGTGTTGAACATTGCTGTGAGGATTTGATTGAGTGTTAGTGAGGTGGTACTGATGTTGAACATTGCTGTGAGGGTTTGATTGAGTGTTAGTGAGGTGGTACTGGTGTTGAACATTGCTGTGAGGGTTTGATTGAGTGTTAGTGAGGTGGTACTGGTGTTGAACATTGCTGTGAGGGTTTGATTGAGTGTTAGTGAGGTGGTACTGGTGTTGAAGATTGCTGTGAGGGTTTGATTGAGTGTTAGTGAGGTGGTACTGGTGTTGAAGATTGCTGTGAGGGTTTGATTGAGTGTTAGTGAGGTGGTACTGGTGTTGAACATTGCTGTGAGGATTTGATTGAGTGTTAGTGAGGTGGTACTGGTGTTGAAGATTGCTGTGAGGGTTTGATTGAGTGTTAGTGAGGTGGTACTGGTGTTGAACATTGCTGTGAGGATTTGATTGAGTGTTAGTGAGGTGGTACTGATGTTGAACATTGCTGTGAGGGTTTGATTGAGTGTTAGTGAGGTGGTACTGGTGTTGAACATTGCTGTGAGGGTTTGATTGAGTGTTAGTGAGGTGGTACTGGTGTTGAAGATTGCTGTGAGGGTTTGATTGAGTGTTAGTGAGGTGGTACTGGTGTTGAAGATTGCTGTGAGGGTTTGATTGAGTGTTAGTGAGGTGGTACTGGCTCTGTGTTGGTTGCTGTGGAAGTCATTCCAGATCAGGCTAATTGAAAAATGCACGCTAACTCTTAGCCAAGCACATTTCACAGTGGAGCTAGCCAAGCTAGTATCGTAGCTATGCTAACCCAGCGTTTGGCCGAGTTGGTTTTCCTGCTTCCCGACTGCCAGGACTGTGAGAACCCTTAAATAATTCCCGACCATCTGTTACGGAATACTTCCACATAACGAGCGTCAGAGCCGCGCTAACAGAGCGAAACAGACACAGAAATTTCCCATCAAACCCGCCGCTCGTTCCTGAACCTCCGCCATCTGCAGCGCTGCTCATGTCCATAAATATGTGTCGTCTCTGTCTGAGATCACACGCCGTGAATGTCATCTCCGAACCCGCGCGGCGGAGGAGACTCGGCTCTCCGGAATGGCAGCTGTTTTTCCGACAGATAAATAAATAAATAAAGAAATAAAGAAAGAAAGAACGGAACAAACGTGGAGTTACATCATCAGTACAGTACGAGATCACTGTAACCTCACAGCCCAGGAAACGTCTACACACCACTTCCCTGACTTTCCCTCCAACATTCCTGATCCATCCGCCACGGAATTCTGACACAGTGGGACGAGAGGCCGGCGCTCTGAGGGTATATGTGACTGACGCTGCATAAGCAGCAATACTGGGGGATTAATTTATAATTTATTTATAAACTTGTTTTGACTTTAGCATCCGGGTGGGATTCCCGGTCTGGGTGGTTCTGTGTGGAGTGTTTATGGTCTCTCTGTGTTTGAGTGGGTTCCTCCAGGTTCTCCGGTTTCCTCCCACAGTCCAAACACATGCATGTTAGGATCCTCGCTCTAAACTGCCTGTAGGTGTGAGAGTGTGTGAGAGTCCATGGTGTACCCCGTCTGCGCCCGATGACGCTGGGATTGGCTCCAGCCCCCCCGTGACTCCGACTAGTGGGATAAAGTAGGAGATACTGGATGGATCTCTCTCCCAGTCTGTGCTGGAGTCTCTCTATGGTGTGTGGAGTCTGGATTAAAGCTGCCTGTAATTTTAAACACACCCGGATCGGTTCAGATACCAGCACAACATATTATCAGTGAGAGTGAGTGAGTGAGTGAGTGTATGTGAGTGTGTGTGTGTAAGAGTGTGTGTGTGAGTGTGTATGTTGGAGTAGATTACTGTAAAGATGTGACACAGGTGTGATAGTGGCTGCGGGGGTCTGCAGGGTGGGATGGCGTCCTGAGATAAGCTGGGTGTTGGATCCTCTATACTGTACCATGTTGGTCTACGTCTAAAGCAGTTCTCTGTTTACTAGAGCACACTGCCGGCTGCTCTGTGGTCACCCACCTGTGCTTTTAAACCCACTGACACTCTGCTTCTACAATGAATGAACTGATGAATATTTAGATGAGCTCTGCTCTGATTGGCCGGTGGGGTTGTGGTGCTAATAAAGCTGGAGCTGCTCGTCTCTCCAGTCTGAACTTCCTACCGAACTCTCACTAGTACACTATATAACACTGTAGACTATTGCAAAAGTAATCAGAGGCAGTTTTCAATGCAGTAACGAGTCACTTGAGTCGGTGGATCATTATCATTCGAGTCGGTGAATTCAAGGCCATCTGTGCAGACGGCTCACTGTAACACGTTCAGACACAGAGGCGTGTGTGAAAACCAGTGATTCACATTAAAATTGCTTTAATCAGTTGAATTCAGACAAACTCAGTAAGGAGGAATTTTATTAGATATAAAATCATTATTTTATAATATCCATCTTCTCCACCTACATTCTTCAGACTCGACTCTGTACATTCTACAGATTTTTGATACTAGGCCTTTAAGACTGATTTATTTAAATTAGCTCCGCTCTGATAGGCTGGCCCCTATTTTCCCTGGACTTAAACACTCCCAGTTCATTTCAGATGTATCTGTATAACTGTATGTTCTACATACTATACTGTTAACTTTATATACATAAAGACTATGCTGTTATTATTACACTATGCCTATTATATTAAACACCATGTATACGGTCTATACATATCTATCTATCTATCTATCTATCTATCTATCTATCTATCTATCTATCTATCTATCTTTCTATCTATCTATCTTTCTATCTATCTATCTATCTATCTATCTATCTTTCTATCTTTCTATCTTTCTATCTTTCTATCTATCTATCTATCTATCTATCTATCTACAGAAATCAGAGGTCATGCATCACCCACATAGGAGCCTTACGGAAGAAAACTTCTGCTTTATAAAATAAGTCAATGTAATGATTGATCTTTTGGTTCCTTCTGTTGTTCAATTGATCAGAAAATTTTGATCAGTTTTGGTTTTATGTCAACAGGCTGGCATCTCAAACAGGATCAGGGACCAGAAAGAGAATTATAACATTGACTTGTGTTAAAAGTCAGGGAAGTCTTTGTTTTCTCCTGTAAAGTTCCAATGTTGACCACTGATTGGTGCAGAGATGTTCAGTATATCACCGCCATCCATTACTGATAAACAGTAGACCGAGTATGAGTACATATTTATTAGTACTCACTGATACTCTGCATCAGATACTATAACACACTACCTTATAAGGGAGCAGCTGTATATGAATTACAGCCCGTACAGACAGCACAGCTCCAGCTATAAGCTATATAAAATAAAGCTGCTTCCTTTAAACCAACGCTGCACGCCGAGTACTGAGCAGCCGCACTGAGAAACTGAGCTACAGCAGCTCGGCTGACGCTGTGCGCTGAAAGGTACGCGGTCGGAGAGCACCGTCGCCATCCTGCGTTTATAGAGTTCCGTTAGAGAAGAAGAGGAAATGTTCATGTTGGGAATTTCTAGATTGTTTAAAGCTTTGATTTTAAAGCACCCTGAACACCAGTGGGCTGGTGGAGCGACGCTAGCACTGTTTCTCCACCCGTATTGAGGAGGTGGTTGTGATTCTGGAGGCTCACAGAGCAGCAGATGTATTAAGATATATTGAGTTATTACTGCACGAGTGGAAGATTAAGTGAAGGCGAGGAACCAAAGTGTGATTTTGGAATTTAATGTACGCTGGAGTGTGATCAGCACAATCTAAAACACTCACGCACACACACCCCGCCGTGTGAAACAATAGCCGCGCTGGACGTTCGCCTGGTTTAGTGTATGATTGTTCTTCATTATGTTTCCTTTAGCTTAAATCTCGGCCGATCCATTTCCCAATAATCTACAGCGAGTCCGCTTGTATTTTCCATCGATCTCTTTGTTGCCGAGCTGTAATTACTTTTTTCTGGACGCTGCTGTGCATGATTAGAGGATGTTTATGGAGGAGAAACGCTTTGGGTAACACGCTGGACGTCTCCACGGCGATCGATGGCCAAGCATGCAAAAAATATCAATCAGTGTCTGCTTGTGTTAGCGGGACGAGTCTGAGCTGCGTGTACGGGCGGAGTGATCAGCAGTCCGGCCTGCTGGACGGAGAGAGAGAGGACCAGAATTAAATCAGGATTTTTAATGATTTATGGGCCATGTTTATATTTCTGAGTGTGTAACGAGTGTGTGTGTCTGTGTAACCTTGGATGCTTTTAGCATTAGCATTAGCTACAAACACAGCTGTAAACACAGACATTTGTCTTTCAAGCCAATGAATGAGCTCACAAACAGCTTTAACTTCTCTATACTCCTCATATACACTCCTCCCTCTGGGTGTTTGGAGGCGGAGCCTCGAAGGGAACACTAAAAGGTGGGGCTGTATTTGTTTGGAGG
Organism: Megaleporinus macrocephalus; assembly: GCA_021613375.1. Taxonomy (NCBI): domain Eukaryota; kingdom Metazoa; phylum Chordata; class Actinopteri; order Characiformes; family Anostomidae; genus Megaleporinus; species Megaleporinus macrocephalus. Next base: position 46,850,944 of record CM038713.1, on the reverse strand, counting down.
CGGAGCTTTGAATGGACTATTAAAGAGAGGGGCTGTATTTGTTTGGAGGCGGGGCTTTGGAGGGCCTATTTAAGAGAGGGCTGTATTAGTTGGGAGGCGGGGCTTTGGAGGGCCTGTTTAAGAGAGGGCTGTATTAGTTTGGAGGCGGGGCTTTGGAGGGCCTATTTAAGAGAGGGCTGTATTAGTTGGGAGGCGGGGCTTTGGAGGGCCTGTTTAAGAGAGGGCTGTATTAGTTTGGAGGCGGGGCTTTGGAGGGCCTATTTAAGAGAGGGCTGTATTTGTTTGGAGGCGGGGCTTTGGAGGGCCTATTTAAGAGAGGGCTGTATTAGTTTGGAGGCGGGGCTTTGGAGGGCCTATTTAAGAGAGGGGCTGTATTAGTTGGGAGGCGGGGCTTTGGAGGGCCTGTTTAAGAGAGGGCTGTATTAGTTGGGAGGCGGGGCTTTGGAGAGGGGAGGGGCTGTATTAGTTTGAAGTCTGCGTTAGTGGTCAGTGTTTAACTGGGCTCTGACTCCAGTCAGTGTTTCGACTGCTGTTCGTGCTGGATAGTTTATACGGAGAGCGCTGAACTGGGAGCTGTGTGTGTAACAACACTGGTATATATCCCCCAACCACACCCCCCCACCCCCACCCCACCACCCCCCAGCCCCCTCCACAAGATCCCAGTGTGATAACCTGTTCCTGTCTCTCCCGGCACATCAGAGAGAGGAACAGGAGAGGGGATCTTTATCCAAACATTCTTTCCTGTCATCTCCCCATCTCTCTCTCTCTCCTCTCTCTCTCTCTCTCCTCTCTCTCTCTCTCTCTTCTCTCTTCCTCTCTCTCTTCCTCTCCCTCTCTTTCTCTCTCTCTCTCTCTCCCTCTCTTTCTCTCTCTCTCTCCTCTCTTCTCTCTCCCTCTCTCTTCCCTCCCTCTCCCTCTCCCTCTCTCTCTCTCTCCCTCTCTTCCCTCCCTCTCTCTCTCTCTCTCTCTCTCTCTCTCTCTCTTCTCTCTCGCTCTCTCTCTCTCTCTCTCCTCTCTCTCTCTCTCTCTCTCTCTCTCTCTCTCTCTCTCTTCTCTCTTCCTCTCTCTCTTCCTCTCTCTCTTCCCTCCCCCTCTCTCTCTCTCTCCCTCTCTTTCTCTCTCTCTCTCTCTCCCTCTTTCTCTCTCTCTCTCTCTCTTCTCTCTCCCTCTCTCTTCCCTCCCTCTCTCTCTCCCTCTCTTCCCTCCCTCTCTCTCTCTCTCTCTCTCTCTCTCTTCTCTCTCGCTCTCTCTCTCTCTCCCTCTCCCTCTCTCTCTCTTCTCTCTCTCTCTCCCTCTCTCTTCTCCCTCTCTCTCCCTCTCTCTCTCTCTCTCCCTCTCTCTCTCTTCTCTCTCTCTCTTTATCAGATGTGTGCGGAGGGAAAGAAAACAAAGAGTGTGCCGCTTTCATTTTTGCCTCATTATTTTGTAATTTCACAACCCAATAACTCTGCCTTCCCCTGAAGAGAGATACACACCCCGCACACGGGCGAGCGAGCGAGAGAGAAATAGAGAGAGATGGAATATGAGAGCGGGAGGAAAGAAAGAAATGACTGTGTGTATTTCTGTGTGTGGGGGGGGGGGGGGGGGTTTATGCAAGGGGGCTGGAGAGCCTGTTTGATGACAGGAAGGTAAATACCCCTCAGTTGCAGCAGCAAAAGCAAATGTTTGCGGCGGGAGGCGGGAGGGCGGAGCTGCCTCGGCCCCGCAGGGCCCCCTCTGCTCCTCTGGACGGAGATCCAGACGACGATGGTTCTTTCTGAGATCTTGTGATTGAAGTCTGGATCTGTCCCAATTGATCACAGACCGGCCAATCAAATTAGGGAAGGACCCACCTGTGAGTTATTTGATAATGAAATATGGGTGGAGTCACTGTGTCACGGCCAATCGAATCATTGCACTCTCCGTCTTCCCTCCTCTGCCCTCCTATCTCTGCTGGTCTGCTGTTGGTGAGACTCTTATCTCTGAGTAAGAGTATAAACTGATGCTACATATTTCTGGGCTACGTTTGAGCAACGCTGCACAATCAGACTGTATCAGACGCATCAGACGCGCACAAAGACGTCCGGGCCAGGTAAGACGCTCGGGAGCTGCTCAGGGAGGCAGGTGGGAATTCTGCAAGCTCGAACCTCTTACCCAGCAAATAATACGCAGCTCGGCTCTCTCTGTGTTGGTGTGTTGTTTTATAATTCATGGCTGCAGTGGCGGGGGTCCGGAGGCTAAGCTGCAGGCTCTCAGAGTGTTCTTCATGCTTTGGTCCACCTTCAGCCTCCTCTCACCTCTCCGAGCTCTCCGTACAGTTCGGAGGAATATTCTCTCTCACACTCCGAATTTATTCACTCTCAACTTTCCCTCCTCCGGGTCTCAGCCAGTGTATCAGGGCAGTGAGTGTGTGTTCACCAGCAAACACACCGTATAACATCAGAATAAACAGGAATGAACTACTGAACACTGAATACTGAACACTCTACTCCGGGAGTCACTGATACTGAGCACTATGTTCAGGTTATAGGGGTAGAGTGTAGTACATGAACTAGAACCTGCTTCCTGTGGGTGTTCCACAGCTCTGATACGTGATGTGGTGTGTCCAGTCTTTGGTTCCTCACATCTCGCTGCTCTGCAGACACAGCATGAATATTGTCCTAATTTAAATATTTAAAATATAAATATTAATATTTAAATGTTAAAATGTATTATATAAACGTTTAAAATATTAAAGTGATGTACATACAAAGTCTTTTATGGCAGCAAGAAGATTCTATAGTATTACTGTTTTTATTATTAATCACACCAATGGTTATTATTATTATTATTGTTATTATTATTATTATTATTATTATTATTATTATTATTATTATTATTATCAGACAGACAGAGAAACACAGACCGACTGAGAGAGACAGACTCAGAATCAGTTTATATACAACACCTACATTTAGAGTTATACATTCAACCTAATGAGAAACTGTAACTCAGTTTATATACAATACCTACATTTAGAGTTATACACTCAACCTAATGAGAAACTGTAACTCAGTTTATATACAATACCTACATTTAGAGTTATACACTCAACCTAATGAGAAACTGTAACTCAGTTTATATACAATACCTACATTTAGAGTTATACATTCAACCTAATGAGAAACTGTAACTCAGTTTATATACAATACCTACATTTAGAGTTATACACTCAACCTAATGAGAAACTGTAACTCAGTTTATATACAATACCTACATTTAGAGTTATACATTCAACCTAATGAGAAACTGTAACTCAGTTTATATACAATACCTACATTTACAGTTATACACTCAACCTAATGAGAAACTGTAACTCAGTTTATATACAATACCTACATTTAGAGTTATACACTCAACCTAATGAGAAACTGTAACTCAGTTTATATACAATACCTACATTTAGAGTTATACATTCAACCTAATGAGAAACTGTAACTCAGTTTATATACAATACCTACATTTAGAGTTATATATTTAACCTAATGAGAAACTGTAACTCAGTTTATATACAATACCTACATTTAGAGTTATACATTCAACCTAATGAGAAACTGTAACTCAGTTTATATACAATACCTACATTTAGAGTTATACATTCAACCTAATGAGAAACTGTAACTCAGTTTATATACAATACCTACATTTAGAGTTATACATTCAACCTAATGAGAAACTGTAACTCAGTTTATATACAATACCTACATTTAGAGTTATATATTTAACCTAATGAGAAACTGTAACTCAGTTTATATACAATACCTACATTTAGAGTTATACATTCAACCTAATGAGAAACTGTAACTCAGTTTATATACAATACCTACATTTAGAGTTATACACTCAACCTAATGAGAAACTGTAACTCAGTTTATATACAATACCTACATTTAGAGTTATACACTCAACCTAATGAGAAACTGTAACTCAGTTTATATACAATACCTACATTTAGAGTTATACATTCAACCTAATGAGAAACTGTAACTCAGTTTATATACAATACCTACATTTAGAGTTATACATTCAACCTAATGAGAAACTGTAACTCAGTTTATATACAATACCTACATTTAGAGTTATACACTCAACCTAATGAGAAACTGTAACTCAGTTTATATACAATACCTACATTTAGAGTTATACATTCAACCTAATGAGAAACTGTAACTCAGTTTATATACAATACCTACATTTAGAGTTATACATTCAACCTAATGAGAAACTGTAACTCAGTTTATATACAATACCTACATTTAGAGTTATACACTCAGCTAGTGAGAAACTGGACTGTGATAAACACATATGTGCTGGTGTTGGTGGTGTGTGTGACTGTTCGGAGCTGCTGGTGATAATAAACAGTGGTGGTGGTGGGGAGTGAGAGCTCAGGCCAGCTGTGGAGAAGACAGGCTGTGAAAATGTAATTTGTTGTTACTGTCTGTATGTAATGTGTGTGAAATTAACTGACTCAGAATCAGCCGGACGTAGCAGCGCTCTTCAAAACCCGCGATGAAGAATCAGTTTAACCAACGAAACACATTTCACCCCGAAGACGTACTCGGGGTCTTCAGCCTGTTCTTCAGATTTAGCTCCTGAGCTCAGGGACGTAGCTGGAACCTTCTCAATGGGGTGATCGGATCAGACCCAGTGGGTTTACTGGGGTGTAAACTGAGGTTAATACCACCTTTCAGACAAGCACAATTAAAATTCAACGTGCTTTACAGGTGACTGATAAACACAGGATAAAAAACATACATTACATTCAACCTAATGAGAAACTGTAACTCAGTTTATATACAATACCTACATTTAGAGTTATACATTCAACCTAATGACAAACTGTAACTCAGTTTATATACAATACTTACATTTAGAGTTATACATTCAACCTAATGAGAAACTGTAACTCAGTTTATATACAATACCTACATTTAGAGTTATACATTCAACCTAATGAGAAACTGTAACTCAGTTTATATACAATACCTACATTGTTACGATATACAGGTTTATATTCGTTGGTAAGCTCTAGGCTGCGTCCCGAATCCTCTGTGCTTTACCTGACTGCACTAATGAGTGCACTTCTAATGGTAGAGCATCCTTTACAGTCTGTTTAGTGCTGCAGTCTGTGGTTTGGGATGCAGAGTGGTGCTGATGCTGCAGTGTGATGTTAACTGGGAGCAGCAGGCAACAAAGTTTGATAACGAGTTCTGCTTCAAAGCCATTACGTACAATTACGGCTGTGACGGAACTGAGCGGCTCCTGATTTACTCCTTAATGTTTCTCTGCTGTTCCGCAGCAGCGCATCGTCTCCGTCCAAAGAATAACACGTATCACCTTCTTCACTTTTAGTGGAAGTCAATATAACCAGAGTTTATTCTGAGCTATTCTGGAGCATTTCTATTGGTCCATTGTTGTGTGTTGATGTGTGTTGATACGTGTTGATACGTGTTGATGTGTGTTGATGTGTGTTGTTGTGTGTTGATGTGTGTTGATGTGTGTTGATACGTGTTGATACGTGTTGATACGTGTTGATGTGTGTTGATGTGTGTTGATGTGTGTTGTTGTGTGTTGATACGTGTTGATGTGTGTTGATGTGTGTTGTTGTGTGTTGATACGTGTTGATGTGTGTTGATGTGTGTTGATGTGTGTTGATGTGTGTTGTTGTGTGTTGATGTGTGTTGATGTGTGTTGATGTGTGTTGTTGTGTGTTGATGTGTGTTGATGTGTGTTGTTGTGTGTTGATGTGTGTTGACACGTGTTGATACGTGTTGATGTGTGTTGATGTGTGTTGATGTGTGTTGATGTGTGTTGATGTGTGTTGATGTGTGTTGTTGTGTGTTGTTGTGTGTTGATACGTGTTGATACGTGTTGATACGTGTTGATGTGTGGTGTTGTGTGTTGATACGTGTTGATACGTGTTGATGTGTGTTGATGTGTGTTGTTGTGTGTTGATACGTGTTGATGTGTGTTGTTGTGTGTTGTTGTGTGTTGTTGTGTGTTGATGTGTGTTGATGTGTGTTGTTGTGTGTTGATACGTGTTGATACGTGTTGATGTGTGGTGTTGTGTGTTGATACGTGTTGATACGTGTTGATACGTGTTGATACGTGTTGATACGTGTTGATACGTGTTGATGTGTGTTGATGTGTGTTGATGTGTGTTGTTGTGTGTTGATACGTGTTGATGTGTGTTGATGTGTGTTGATACGTGTTGATGTGTGTTGATGTGTGTTGATGTGTGTTGTTGTGTGTTGATACGTGTTGATGTGTGTTGATGTGTGTTGTTGTGTGTTGATACGTGTTGATGTGTGTTGATGTGTGTTGATGTGTGTTGATGTGTGTTGTTGTGTGTTGATGTGTGTTGATGTGTGTTGTTGTGTGTTGATGTGTGTTGATGTGTGTTGTTGTGTGTTGATGTGTGTTGATACGTGTTGATACGTGTTGATGTGTGTTGATGTGTGTTGATGTGTGTTGATGTGTGTTGATGTGTGTTGTTGTGTGTTGTTGTGTGTTGATACGTGTTGATACGTGTTGATGTGTGTTGTTGTGTGTTGTTGTGTGTTGTTGTGTGTTGATGTGTGTTGATGTGTGTTGTTGTGTGTTGATACGTGTTGATACGTGTTGATGTGTGGTGTTGTGTGTTGATACGTGTTGATACGTGTTGATACGTGTTGATGTGTGTTGATGTGTGTTGATGTGTGTTGATGTGTGTTGATGTGTGTTGATGTGTGTTGTTGTGTGTTGATGTGTGTTGATGTGTGTTGTTGTGTGTTGATGTGTGTTGATGTGTGTTGATACGTGTTGATGTGTGTTGTTGTGTGTTGATGTGTGTTGATGTGTGTTGTTGTGTGTTGATGTGTGTTGATACGTGTTGATACGTGTTGATGTGTGGTGTTGTGTGTTGATACGTGTTGATGTGTGTTGATGTGTGTTGATGTGTGTTGATGTGTGTTGATGTGTGTTGTTGTGTGTTGTTGTGTGTTGATACTGACTCACTGCTGTGTGTAAACGTGCCTGAGCTGTGTAACGTAGCCGCGCTGCTATGTGCCCCTGTCTGATTGCAGGACAGATAACAGATTCTCCTTATTTCTGATCTTGTCCTCAGAGATTCCATCTGCATCTGATTGTTCTGTTTCGTGATGCGCTTCATATCAGTTTAGCTCCTCCCACTCAGAGCACACGTCACACAAGCGGATCTGCTGGTTTCTGAAGTTTACTGTTATCTGTGAGCACAGACGAAACATCAGAACAGCAGCTTCTGACTTCCTTTATATAGACAGAGGGAGATGGAGATATCTTACAGAGAGAGAGAGAGAGAGAGAGAGGGAGGGAGAGAGAGAAAGAAAGAGAGAGAGAGAGAGAGAGAGAGAGAGAGAGAGAGAGAGAGAGGGGGAGAGAGAGCTGTAGTGATAATTATCTCCCTGCAGAAGGGCGGGCTGTGACTGGCCCTCTTTGACTGTGTTTGATTGGGTCTGATAGTAACCACGAAGGAGAGGTGAAGGATGGACAGAGTGAGAATTAGTCTGGAGAGAGATGGAGAGAGAGAGAGAGGAGCGAAGAGAGAGAGAGGGAGAGAGAGGAGAGAGAGGGGAGAGAGAGAGGAAGAGAGAGAGGAGAGAAAGAGTGAGAGGGGAGAGACCGCTCTACCTCTCTATCTACCACTCTCTCTCCATCCCTCTACCGCTCTACCTCTCTATCTACCACTCTCTCTCCATCCCTCTACCACTCTACCTCTCTCTCTACCACTCTCTCTCCATCCCTCTACCGCTCTACCTCTCTATCTACCACTCTCTCTCCATCCCTCTACCGCTCTACCTCTCTCTACCACTCTCTCTCCATCCCTCAACCGCTCTACCTCTCTCTACCACTCTCTCTCCATCCCTCAACCGCTTTACCTCTCTCTACCACTCTCTCTCCATCCCTCAACCGCTCTACCTCTCTATCTACCACTCTCTCTCCATCCCTCTACCGCTCTACCTCTCTATCTACCACTCTCTCTCCATCCCTCTACCACTCTACCTCTCTATCTACCACTCTCCCTCCATCCCTCTACCACTCTACCTCTCTATCTACCACTCTCTCTCCATCCCTCTACCGCTCTACCTCTCTATCTACCACTCTCTCTCCATCCCTCTACTGCTCTACCTCTCTATCTACCACTCTCTCTCCATCCCTCTACCGCTCTACCCCTCTATCTACCACTCTCTCTCCATTCCTCTACCGCTCTACCTCTCTCTACCACTCTCTCTCCATCCCTCTACCGCTCTACCTCTCTATCTACCACTCTCCCTCCATCCCTCTACCTCTCTATCTACCACTCTCTCTCCATCCCTCTACCACTCTACCTCTCTCTACCACTCTCTCTCTACCGCTTTCTACCTCTCTCTGTCTACCACTCTCTCTACCAGTCTCTCTAGCTCTCTCCACCACTTCCTCTGTAACTCTCTCTACTTCTCTACCTCTCTTTCTCTACCTGTCTCTACCATTTTCTCTCTCTCTCTCTCTCTCTCTCTCTCTCTCTCTCTCTAAGTTAAGGTCCTCATATTCAGGTTACTGTCGCTGCCCCTGAGACGACTGTACTTCAGAGGTTGTTAGAGAGCAAATATATCAACCTTACCACCGACGCACTGACCACCACACTTACACTACCCTAAATCTGTCCTCACACACACACACAGATATATACACACACACACACACACACTCACTCACATACGCACTCACACACACACACACACACTCACTCTCTCACATACACGCTCACACACACACACACTCACTCACTCACATACGCACTCACACACACACACACACACACACACACACACTCACTCACATACGCACTCACACACACACACACACACACACACACACACAGGCTGCAGTGTGAGGCGTGTGTATCTCGTGTGCTGAGCACTGATTTATTGCCTGCTTGGTGACTGATTGATGAGGACTGAAGGAGTCGAGGGACGAGAGCGAACAGCTTTCTCCCTCTCTCTCTCCTCCCACACACGTCTCTGCACACTCTGGCAACCCGGGGAGATGGCCATCCATCCATCCGCCCTCTCTATCCATCCATCCATCCATTTGTCTATCCATCTGTCAGCACTGTTCAGTCCGAGGGCTCAGAGAAGGACTCAGTGTTAGAGTACAGACGGCTGTGGGTCTCACAAGCTTTCCTCACTCAGCCTGGTCAGGAAGAGGCTTCGGTCTGACCAATCAGAGACCGCTATTCCAGCGCTAGGTAGCGTTATGTAACAAACACTCATTGCTTTTCTCATTGGTCATAATTCTTAACCCATGCTGGAGCAGCATCAGTCAAATGTTTGGACACCCAGGTTCTTCTTCTGTGTACTATATTAATAGTACTAATATTATATGAGGAGCCACATGAGCTGCTTCTCTAACAGGACTGGAGAAGATAGTGTAGATGCTGAGATCTTGTTCTGATAAACAGGTTTGGTGGTTTTATAGCTCTTATAAAAATATACATTCTCATTTTTACATTTAAATACACTCAAATGTTTGTTTTAGTAATATTTATATATATATGAATACCCCAGCAAGTAATGTCCTGAAAGCCACCATATTGGATCAAGGCCAAGATGTTGTTCAATGTGGTTGTTGTAACTTTCTGTGTTGAAAACGTTTGAACCACAAGAGATATTACAAATCTGATTACACCAATCAATTTCTGAGACAGTTCTGGTTCTCTTTGATCTGCTACACGACCACCTTCCCATTGGAAAAACTTGCCCTTGATCCAATATGGCGGCTTTCAAGATGGTAGCCATATTCAGGCCTCCATATTGGTATTCAGATACATCAAGGGTCCCTTGACTTTTAACTTTTGACTCTGTGTATATATATATATATATATATATATATATATATATATATATATATATATATATATATATATATATATATACAAAATGGCTCAAAAGTTTGGGATCACAGTGAGATGTTCTTGTTTTAATGGAGTATCTTCTTCTTAACACAACAATGGACTGACGGGTCTCTAAAGAAAGTTGTTTCTTTCTGGTCATTGTGAGTCGGTCAGCAAGCCATCAACTGCTGATCTTCAGATATTAAACTAACCTAGAATGTTGTTCCCTTTTATACTCACTTATTAGTAGAATATTTTTCAGCTGTGATCACAATTGATCAAGAGTGTCCTAACAACCAATTAGTCCAATAACATCCTTAACTTGGATTGGTGGTCGTACCAGGAGATTCAGACAGAGGACTGAGAATTACTGATAATAGACTATATGTAAAATAAGCCTCTATACAAAAATAGACTTTAATACAAACATTTTTATTCTTTAAAAATCATCTGATACACTTACATTAATAGTGAAATGAACAATATTGTTTGTGAATTGCATGAAATGAAATTCTAAAGTGATCCTGAACTTAGTGGTAGTGTAAATGGGAAATAATCTCAATAGGAATCTAGCTGCAGTCTCTAAATAGTGACTCTGTAAGACCCCCAGTCCTTGTGTGTGAAAATTACATGAAATGAAATTCTAAAGTGATCCTGAACTTTTGAGCGGTAGTGTATGTATACAGGTTAGACAGAAAGTCTAACCTAAGTCAGCTGCTTCACGAGGCCCCTGACTGGTTTGGCTTTGTTATGAAATTCTGCACTCAGAACAGTGGTAATCCAATCAGAATCCAGATTTACATTCATTTCCATACACATACAAGGAGGTGGGTGGGTGGGGGTGGGGGGCTAATGCAGCCTCCTGTAAGCCTGTGGTTAATCAGGGTCCTGCAGCTGCTGATAGTTTTGCTGATAAATGTGTTTCTGTCTGAATGGACTGCATTTCTGCTTCTGCTGAGAACGTTTGTGTGAAGTTAGCAGATCCAGTTCGTGATATCTGTCACGTGTGTGGATTCTTCTGTGCTGAGCGCGGCGAGGAGCCGAGCGCGGTGAGGAGCCGAGCGCGGCGAGGAGCCGAGCGCGGCGAGGCTGTGCGTGCGGGTTCGTGAACAATGGCTATGATTCATGGCGGTTTCTAATTGGCAGGACGTAGTAACCTGCAGGCTTTGACCTCATTAACCCGCACAACCTCCGGCGGCCGCGGCAGAGTGAGCGATGTGCTCCTGCTAGCTGGTCGTACCTGTTTCTTTGGGTGTCTTTGTGTGCCCTCCCCCCGCCCCCCGCCAAACCCGCCCCCTCCCTCTTTCGTCAGCAGCTCCGCCGCCGAGCGTGTGACGTGTAGCTGGCTGAATGAGCCGTCAGTCATGCCGTAACCCAATCACTCGAGACTAATTGCGTGCTCCTGCTAATGGGGTGGGCGGAGCCTGGGCTCAATTGCCTTTAATTCTCAGTTGTGTGATGTTAATTACCTGAGTCAAGTAAACGAGTTAGGAGGGGTGTTCCAGAGAAACGAGGGTCCCCCCACATCGCTTCGTCTTAATTATCCAATTTCTCCTGATTAGATTGAATCTTGAACCCCACAAATGAATTCATTAGCCGCGGAATCCGCGCTCGAGCCCGGAGAGGCATGTTGGAGGGAGGCGACGCTTTGTTTCCACCGAGTGTCTCTCGCTCTGCCTCCTGCTTCCTCTCCGTTACGCCGTGTTTCAGATCGCAGTAGCGTTTTAATCAAAGTGGATTATTGATGGCTTCTTAAAGCTGCTTGCTGTACAGTGGGGGGATTACGGGGGGCTGAAGACGAGAGAAGTTTTAAAGCTATAGTTCAGCCAAACTCCTGATTGCTCCTCCTCGTCTCGGCCGGAGTGGATCGGCTGTGGCGTGATTGGTGTCTCGAGTTTGCTCCTCTGTGGTTTCGGAGCTCAGGTTAACGGAGCCGTGTGAAGGAACGCTGGATCTGATTGGTTCAGAATGTCTCCCGTCGCTTGACGATCGCTGCCTCCGCACGCCTGGAGCCCTGTCCCAGTTGACGCTCTTGTGGTACCTAAGGTCCTCGTTTGCATACACCCATGAGGTTTGCGAGGCTGGAGGGTGTCCTAGTTCTCATCTGGTGTTTGGAGAGGTGCTCAGGAGCGCCCTCTACGTGCCCTTGGTGTGAGGTTAACTGCATTTGTTTATTAATGTCACCTCGTTATGATTCCTGTGATCTGTATCTAAATATTCAGATCTTAGATGTTTACAAGGATTATAAAAAGTTCTACTTAAACTCAAGAGTTTGTTATAGATATTACTAAATTAAATACATACACGGTCATCATTTATAGGATAGCTTTTTATGGGGGGTCTACACTGACCCACCGGAATATGCCCCCCTCAGTCAGATAGAGTTTTAGAGAAATCAGGAATGAAACAGTGACTGTGAAACTCTTCTGTGTGTGTGTGTTCCTCCATAGAACTTCCAGATCTTCTCTGGGAAATCTGGCTAAACCTGTTTTGTGGAGTTTCTCTTGTAAACGGAACTTCATGCTTTTATGTCAAACCACAAAAAGGATTTTGTCTGTAGGCGGAGTCTTGTTTTAGCCACGCCCCTGTATTTTAGTGCAGGAAGTGAGACTGCATCTCTTTCCCTGATGGTGAGCGGCTGGATCCCATTGTTTGTAAGTAAAAGTGTGAAAATCAGTGCTGAACTTTAAGAACTGTCATTACCGAAACAGATTTTCAACTTTTTTGTGTTTTGATTGATTTTTTTATTTGTATAGCTGTTCAAAACTGTGTTTGCTAAGAGTTTTGCTCAAATGGTCACCACTGAAACGGTCGCCACCAACAGACTCAATACTGAAACTTTCACTACTGAAACAGTCCCCACTGAAAGACTCAATACTGAAACAGTCACTACTGAAACAGTCACCACTGAAAAACTCACTACTGAAACAGTCCACACTGAAAGACCCAATACTGAAACTGTCACTACTGAAACAGTCCACAGTGAAAGACCCAATACTGAAACTGTCACTACTGAAACAGTCACCACTGAAAAGCTCAATACTGAAACAGTCCACACTGAAAGACCCAATACTGAAACTGTCACTAATGAAACAGTCACCAGTGAAAAACTCAATACTGAAACAGTTCACACTGAAAGACCCAATACTGAAACTGTCACTACTGAAACAGTCCACACTGAAAGACCCAATACTGAAACTGTCACTACTGAAACAATCCACACTGAAAAACTCAATACTGAAACAGTCACTACTGAAACAGTCCACACTGAAAGACTCAATACTGAAACAGTCACTACGGAAACATGTGGTGCAGTTTGTGTAGAGTTATGATTTGTTTTGAAATGTTTAATAATTAAAATAAATAATGAATTAATTAATAATTAAATAATAATAGTAATAATAATAGTAAAGGTTTAGAGTGTGTCGGAGTTGAGAGTCTGAAACGTGTTTTGACCTGATTTTCTGTATGAACTATCACTTTAAAGAGAGGTCAGTGAGGACGAGGGTAAAGGTCAGGCTGAGGCCGTGACCAGGCTTGTTGACGCTCAGTGATCCTTTCTTCTTCTTTATTCATCCCACACTTCTCTTCCTGCTCCCCACCCACCATCCCTCTCTCCTCTCTCTTTCTCTCTCTCTCTCTCTCTCCTCTCTCTCTCTCTCTCTCTCTCCTCTCTCTCTCTCTCTCTCTCCTCTCTCTCTCTCTCTCTCTCTCTCTCCTCTCTCTCTCTCCTCTCTCTCTCTCTCTCCTCTCTCTCTCTCTCCTCTCTCTCTCTCTCTCTCTCTCTCTCTCTCTCTCTCTCTCTCTCTTTCTCTCTCTCTCTCTCTCTCTCTCTCTCCTGGTCCTGCTCTCAGCACCTTACTGGGTGTTATTAGAACAGTCTGAGTCTGTGTTTTCTTTAATTAGCCGCTGATGTTGCGCTTCTGAGCCGCTCGTGTGTGTGTGTGAGTTGGGCCGGGCCCTCGGGGGCTTTGGGAGGGGGGGTGCTGAGCATGTGCGGGTTCTGTTCTGTCCTCCCTCCTTCCCTCCCTCTCTCTCTCTTTCTCTCTCTCTCTCTCTGTCCCTCTCTCTCTCTTCTCTCTCTCTCTCTCTCTCTCTCTCTCTGTCTCTCTGTCTCTCTCTCTCTCTCTCTCTCTCATTCTCTCTCTCTCCCTCTCTCTCTCTCTCTCTCTCTCTCTCTCTCTCTCTCTCCTCTCTCTCTCATTCTCTCTCTCTCCTCTCTCTCTCTCTCTCTCTCTCTGGTATGACAGTGGGGCTCTGTTGCTATCAGGCAGATTCTTGCCAGAGTGTAATTATTTTCCTGTGTCAGTAAATGGACTTCTGGAGCATCAGCACACAAATGAGATGCGAGGGGCGAGAGACAATTAATTACTCTCTCTCTCTCTCTCTCTTTTTCCTGCGTCTCTCTCTCTCTTCCTTTTGTACTTTTGTA
>CM038713.1:46821605-46831605 GCA_021613375.1 Megaleporinus macrocephalus | reverse complement strand
TCTCTCTCCCTCTCTCTCTCTCTCTCTGTTATTACCCTCTCTCTCTCTCTCTCTCCTATTACTCTCTCTCTTTCTCTCTCTCTCTCTCTCTCTATCTCTATCTCTATCTCTCTCTCTCTCTCTCTCTCTCTCCTATTACTCTCTCTCTTTCTCTCTCTCTCTCTTTCTCTCTCTCATTTCTCTCTCTCTCTTATTACTCTCTCTCTCTCTCTCTCTCTCTCTCTCTCTATCTCTCCCTCTCATTCTCTCTCCCTCTCTCTCTCTCTCTGTTATTACCCTCTCTCTCTCTCTCTCTCTCTCTCTCTCTGTTATTACCCTGTCTCTCTCTCTCTCTCTATCTCTATCTCTCTCTCTCATTCTCTCTCCCTCTCTCTCTCTCTCTCTCTGTTATTACCCTGTCTCTCTCTCTCTCTCTATCTCTATCTCTCTCTCATTCTCTCTCCCTCTCTCTCTCTCTCTCTCTCTCTCTCTCTGTTATTACCCCCTCTCTCTCTCTCTCTCTCTCTCTCTCTCTCTATCTGTTGTTTGTTGGTGATAAAGGTTGTATTTATATCTACATTCTGTTAATAAAATCTTTATATCTGTGAAGTGCTAACCTGCTTCGTCTGCTTCCATCTGCCTCTGCTAAGCGTTAGCCGCTCGCTCATTAGTGAGGTTCTACGTGTGGTTACTGGGAGTGTGGACACACGTCTTCTTCTCCTTCAGTCCTCCAGATGAATCTGTCGTTTTAATTGAGCTGCAGAGAAAGATCTCATTCAGTGTGCTACACAGGTGGCCAGATGGGGGCGCCCTAAAGGCCAGAAATGTCCTTTAGCTACCAGAGGGTAGCGTTTTGATGCAGATGAACACCTCCAGTCCAGAGATATCTGCAATACAGCGTCACCCAATTGGCTGGCACGAAGCTGTGATGCGTATCGGCCAATCAGCCGGCTCAGGCAGCTACGTAGCTCAGCAGATGCATCAAACATGAAAACAAGTACGAAACAAACCCAGACGGATTTTAAACCCAGCAAATCTGCACCGACGTACCTACACCTGGACGTACACACAGGAGGGGTGACGGCAGGGTGGGCGAGCTCGACTGGGGGTCGCTATGGTCACCACGCAGCGGATCTATACGAGCTCACTAAGCCCCGTAAACCTGCAGCGGCGGTCCGCGCGCCTGAGCGTACGGGGTCTTTAGAGGAAAGCTGAACTGCAGTAGAGCTCCGAGTTCAATAACACTCCTTTATTAGGACTGAGCTGCAGGTCCAGTTGTTTTGGTGCACTTTCACTCCAGACACAAAGAGAGCGATCACTCTGCATCACCCGCCACAGCTCACACTCTAACGGCCCATAAAGCCCTGGCCCCGCCCAGCCGCCAGCCACAGCATGCATAATTTAACAGGATGTAGCACTAATTGGTGGATGTAAACATCTTGACTGCTGATAATTGAACAGTTGCTCTCGGCTAATGGACGAATGTCGGACATATGCTTGAAGGAAGCACTCAATAACGACAGCCAGAGAGAGAGGGAGGGAGGGAGGGAGGGAGGGAGGGAGGGAGAGGGAGGAAGCGGGGAACGAAGATAAAGAGGTAGAGCGAGTGAGAATAAATAAACAGATTGTAGAGACAGAAAGAAAAGAAGAGGAGAAACAGAAACCGAGAAAAGGAAGACGTGGGAGAGAAAAAAGAGATGCATGGAGAGAAAGAAAGAGAGAGAGAGAGAGAGAGAAAGACGTGGAGAGACAGAGATGAAGAGAGAGATAGGGATTTAGAAAGGGATAGAGAATCTGAATCATGTGACTTCATATCTTTAATAAAAACTCGTTTATCAGTTCAGCTTTCAGAAACTCCAACTTCTCCACAGGAAGAACAAAACAGAGAGAAGGAAAGAGAGGTATACAGAGGAGCGGAGAGGGAGCAGGAGGAGGAGGTGTGAAGGAGGGAGGAGGTGTGAAGAGTGGTCAGTGATGCTGGAGTGTAGTGTATGACATTTACAGTACAGTGTGCAGCGACGGTCTCGATCTGAGACGCCTCATTTCCCCCGATCATCTCTCTCTCTCTCTCTCTCTCCCTCCCTCTCTCTCTCTCACTTTCTCTCTCTCTCTCTCCCTCCCTCTCTCTCTCTCACTTTCTCTCTCTCTCTCTCCCTCCCTCTCTCTCTCTCACTTTCTCTCTCTTTCTCTCCCTCCCTCTCTCTCTCTCTCACTTTCTCTCTCTCTCCCTTTCACTTCTCTCTCTCTATCTCTCTTTCTCTCTGTCTCTTTACGAGTCTCTCTATCTACCACTCTCTTCCTACATGTCTCTTATCTATCTATCTATCTATCTATCTATCTATCTATCTATCTATCTATCTATCTATCTATCCTTTTCTTCTGTCTGTACTTTGTGAACTGGTGTGAGATTGTGTTAAATAGTTGTGAGTAATTAACTGTAAACACATCAGAGAATCAGAAAGAAACAAAAATAGAAACAGAACAATAATCAATAACCCCCCCTCCCCCTCTCTCCCCCCTCTGTTCTGCCCCCCTGTGTAAATAGCTGAAGTGCAGCTCTAAGTATCTCATTGAATTGAATACAAAACAAGCTAACTACACACACACACACACACACACATACACACATACACACACACACGCATACACACACATACACACACACATACATACACACACTCACACACACACATACACACACACACCCTCTTAGTCAACATACACACCTTCACACGAGCATGTTTACACCGGTCACTACATCTGTGCGTGTGTACCCCTGAGACACAACACTCTCACACACCTAAATCACTGAAACAGCCCCCCCCCCCAACACACACTCTCCCACACACACACATACACTAACACACTCTCCCACACACACACATACACTAACACACTCTCCCACACACACACACATACATATACACACACACAGAGGATTAAATATATTTGTTTTTGTGCTCACAAAATGAGTATTGACACAGCAGCCTTTACAACCCCCCCCACCCCCCCCATACAGAGCACAGCCGGGCAGGGGCAATTAATTACTCCGGGGAGGGGGAGGGGGGAGAGGGACAGGGAGAGAGAGAGAGAGAGAGAGTGGTATTGAGAGAGGGAGAGAGGGAGAGGGGGAGAGAGAGGTAGAGAGAGAGAGAGAGAGAGAGAGAGAGGGAGAGGGGGAGAAAGAGGGAGAGGTAGAGAGAGAGGTAGAGAGAGATATATAGAGAGGTAGAGAGAGGGAGAGTGGGAGGTAGAGAGAGGTAGAAAGAGAGAGAGAGAGAGAGGGGTAGTGAGGTAGAGAGAGAGATGTAGAGAGAGAGAGTGGTAGTGAGGTAGAGAGAGAGAGGTAGAGAGGTAGAGAGAGAGAGTGGTAGTGAGGTAGAGAGAGGGAGAGGGAGAGAGGGAGAGGTAGAAAGAGATATATATAGATATATATATATATATATATATAGAGAGAGAGAGAGAGGGAGAGGGGGAGAGAGAGAAGGAGGTAGAGAGAGAGAGAGGTATATATATATATGAGAGAGAGAGAGGGAGTGTGTGGTGTTGAACTCTCCTCTGAGGAGGTGTGGAGTTGAACTCTCCTCTGAGGAGGTGTGGTGTTGAACTCTCCTCTGAGGAGGTGTGGAGTTGAACTCTCCTCTGAGGAGGTGTGGAGTTGAACTCTCCTCTGAGGAGGTGTGGTGTTGAACTCTCCTCTGAGGAGGTGTGGTGTTGAACTCTCCTCTGAGGAGGTGTGGAGTTGAACTCTCCTCTGAGGAGGTGTGGAGTTGAACTCTCCTCTGAGGAGGTGTGGAGTTGAACTCTCCTCTGAGGAGGTGTGGTGTTGAACTCTCCTCTGAGGAGGTGTGGTGTTGAACTCTCCTCTGAGGAGGTGTGGAGTTGAACTCTCCTCTGAGGAGGTGTGGTGTTGAACTCTCCTCTGAGGAGGTGTGGAGTTGAACTCTCCTCTGAGGAGGTGTGGTGTTGAACTCTCCTCTGAGGAGGTGTGGTGTTGAACTCTCCTCTGAGGAGGTGTGGAGTTGAACTCTCCTCTGAGGAGGTGTGGAGTTGAACTCTCCTCTGAGGAGGTGTGGAGTTGAACTCTCCTCTGAGGAGGTGTGGAGTTGAACTCTCCTCTGAGGAGGTGTGGAGTTGAACTCTCCTCTGAGGAGGTGTGGAGTTGAACTCTCCTCTGAGGAGGTGTGGTGTTGAACTCTCCTCTGAGGAGGTGTGGTGTTGAACTCTCCTCTGAGGAGGTGTGGAGTTGAACTCTCCTCTGAGGAGGTGTGGAGTTGAACTCTCCTCTGAGGAGGTGTGGAGTTGAACTCTCCTCTGAGGAGGTGTGGTGTTGAACTCTCCTCTGAGGAGGTGTGGAGTTGAACTCTCCTCTGAGGAGGTGTGGTGTTGAACTCTCCTCTGAGGAGGTGTGGAGTTGAACTCTCCTCTGAGGAGGTGTGGAGTTGAACTCTCCTCTGAGGAGGTGTGGAGTTGTGTGAGGTAGTTTTTCTCTCTGGGTCTCAGAGGCGGCACAGCGGAGGAGCGTTAGCCGCTAAACTCTTTGAGCTGATGCTAACCGCTAACGCTCTGCTGTCACACACACACACACACACACACACACACACACACACTCACACACACACACACACACTCACACACACACACACACACACACTCACACACACCTCACCAACCTGAACAAAGCTCCCCGCAGCTCTGCATAACGTCACCCGTTTAAAGTGGGTGTCAGGTACGTGTCAGGTACGTGTCAGCAGCGCTTCAGCTGCGTCTCTTCTTCTCTCTCTGTTTCTTCTGTGCGGTTGAACATCAGCGTCACCCGCTCACCCCGTCTCACCATCTCTCAGGGCTGAGTGTGTGTCTGTGACACCAGGGAGATGACTGAGGGAGTGATCGACCATCCTCTCTCTCTCTCTCTCTCTCTCTCTCTCTGAGCTGTTTGTAGATGGAGGATGAAAGGAGAGAGGGATGGTGGAGCTCTTTGTCAGGTTAAAAGTGTCTCTGTGGGTGTTTGTGTGGGCCTGTTGTCAGTTTTAGGGAAGCAGCAGATCACCAACAACACCCCCACTCAGCTTCCAGCACGTAAACAAACTATAGTACAACTATCACACGCATTCATATACTTATAATATATAATAATATATATACTTATAATAATAATATATGATATAAAATAATATATACTTATAATATATAATAATATATATACTTATAATAATAATATATAATATAATTCTCTACACTCACTCCTAAAGTCTCCACGCTTCCTGTAGTGTATTACAGTCTGTCAGAACCACCGTCGCCCCCTACGCTTCCTGTAGTGTATTACAGTCTATCAGAACCACCGTCGCCCCCTACGCTTCCTGTAGTGTATTACAGTCTGTCAGAACCACCGTCGCCCCCTACGCCTCCTGTAGTGTATTACAGTCTGTAAGAACCACCGTCGCCCCCTACGCTTCCTGTAATGTATTACAGTCTGTCAGAACCACCGTCGCCCCCTACGCTTCCTGTAGTGTATTACAGTCTGTCAGAACCACCGTCGCCCCCTACGCTTCCTGTAGTGTATTACAGTCTGTCAGAACCACCGTCGCCCCCTACGCCTCCTGTAGTGTATTACAGTCTGTCAGAACCACCGTCGCCCCCCTACGCTTCCTGTAGTGTATTACAGTCTGTCAGAACCACCGTCGCCCCCCTACGCCTCCTGTAGTGTATTACAGTCTGTCAGAACCACCGTCGGCCCCCTACGCCTCCTGTAGTGTATTACAGTCTGTCAGAACCACCGTCGCCCCCTACGCTTCCTGTAGTGTATTACAGTCTGTCAGAATGACCATCGCCCCCTACGCCTCCTGTAGTGTATTACAGTCTGTCAGAACCACCGTCGCCCCCTACGCTTCCTGTAGTGTACTACAGTCTGTCAGAACCACCGTCGCCCCCTACGCCTCCTGTAGTGTATTACAGTCTGTCAGAACCACCGTCGCCCCCTACGCTTCCTGTAGTGTACTACAGTCTGTCAGAACCACCGTCGCCCCCTACGCTTCCTGTAGTGTATTACAGTCTGTCAGAACGACCATCGCCCCCTACGCTTCCTGTAGTGTATTACAGTCTGTCAGAACCACCGTCGCCCCCTACGCTTCCTGTAGTGTATTACAGTCTGTTAGGATGACCATCGCCCCCTACGCCTCCTGTAGTGTATTACAGTCTGTAACAACCACCGTCGCCCCCTACGCTTCCTGTAGTGTACTACAGTCTGTCAGAACCACCGTCGCCCCCTACGCTTCCTGTAGTGTACTACAGTCTGTCAGAACCACCGTCGCCCCCTACGCTTCCTGTAGTGTATTACAGTCTGTTAGGATGAACATCGCCCCCTACGCCTCCTGTAGTGTATTACAGTCTATCAGAACCACCGTCGCCCCCTACGCTTCCTGTAGAAAACAATAGAGCTGGTTTCTCACAGCAGTTTGGAGGGGGATAGAAATGGTCTACATTCCCAAACTGGAGCTTAACCCAGTATCTCTGAAAAAACTGTTTCTCTCTGAGTCTAAGAATTCAGAAGAAGCTGTGAAGCTCTGAAGACAGCGTGGAGTTTCGGCCAGTGTGTAAAGAGAATATTCAGTCTTGCGCAGTTCAGTGTTGCGGAGCTGTGTGAGAGAGTTAGTGGGCTGAGGGTTTGGGACAGTGTCCCAGCTGTATATCTCTGTTTCTCCAGCTCCTTTCAACCAACATGAAGTGCAGAGAAAAAGGTTTAAAGGCATAAATAAAGAGTGCAGCAGAAGGAGAGCTGTTTCAGTGTGAATAAAGGATGAAGATTCAACTGTTAAACCACACAGGCACGCTCTGCTTTGGGTTGCATAACAGTAAACAGGGCTAAAAGCAGCTCTGAGCCGGGAGTCTGTGTATGTGTTTATTACTCTGCTCTGTGTGACTCACTACTCACTCTGTTTCAGTATCCTGCAGCTACAACGTACTGATCAGGAACCAGACAGTGTATATCACAATACCTACCTTTAGAGTTATACATTCAACCTAATGAGAAACTGTAACTCAGTTTATATCACAATACCTACATTTAGAGTTATACATTCAACCTAATGAGAAACTGTAACTCAGTTTATATACAATACCTACATTTAGAGTTATACATTCAACCTAATGAGAAACTGTAACTCAGTTTATATACAATACCTACATTTAGAGTTATACATTCAACCTAATGAGAAACTGTAACTCAGTTTATATACAATACCTACATTTAGAGTTATACATTCAACCTAATGAGAAACTGTAACTCAGTTTATATACAATACCTACATTTAGAGTTATACATTCAACCTAATGAGAAACTGTAACTCAGTTTATATACAATACCTACATTTAGAGTTATACATTCAACCTAATGAGAAACTGTAACTCAGTTTATATACAATACCTACATTTAGAGTTATACATTCAACCTAATGAGAAACTGTAACTCAGTTTATATACAATACCTACATTTAGAGTTATACATTCAACCTAATGAGAAACTGTAACTCAGTTTATATACAATACCTACATTTAGAGTTATACATTCAACCTAATGAGAAACTGTAACTCAGTTTATATACAGTACCTACATTTAGAGTTATATATTTAACCTAATAGTAGCTGTATAGTAAAGTTCTGGTAGACTCTCTCTCTCTAATGGAATGTAAAGGTAGGGGTGGTGTTGAATTAGGGTGGTTGGGTTCTTTATTTTTTTTCTGATGATGAATTAAACAGACTGGTTAAGGACGCTGCTCTTCTCCGGCTGTACAGAACTTTCCTCCAGCTTTACTGCCGACATAAAAAATAAAAAAATAATAAAAATCTGCTGTGCTCTGAGGATCTGCTGACTTTGAGCTTTCTGTAATGGGCTGATACCAGGCGGCCTACATTCAGAATAGAGCAGCACACACACATTCAGGCTCCTCCCCCCGAAGCCCTCACAGTAACTCACACACGTCCAGCTGTACTGGAGCTGCTGTATCAGTACTGATAGGTATGGTTCCAGGGCTGATATGATCTGGAGATGCTGGAAGTGGCTGATACTCCAGGTTTCAACATCAGTTTCAGCCAAAACTTAAGGTTTCAGTGTTTTTCTGGCCACTGGTCAGTACTTCAGGTTCAGTCTCATTATTACTGTCAGTATTAGCTGATTATCAATGTTTCAATATTGCTTTATTATTGGCTGATATGGAAGATCATCTGACACTCAGCATCTCAGTATTGATATTAGTATTGATATTGGCCAAAATGCAAGCTTGCAATATAGGTATTAGACAATACTCAAAATTCAGTATCAGTACTAAAGTACTCAAGGCCTCAGTATTATTCTTTATATTAGAAGATGCTTTGATTTAACATTGGCCAGTACATAAGGTTTCAGTGTCAGTACTGATGATGATATTTTTTTAAATATCAGTATTTTATTAGCCAGTACTAAAGGTACTGGAGCTGGTATGTCAGTACTGATAGGTTTGGTTCTGGGGCTGATATGATCAGTATTTTATTAGCCAGTACTAAAGGTACTGGAGCTGGTATGTCAGTACTGATAGGTATGGTTCTGGGGCTGATATGATCAGTATTTTATTAGCCAGTACTAAAGGTACTGGAGCTGGTATGTCAGTACTGATAGGTTTGGTTCTGGGGCTGATATGATCAGTATTTTATTAGCCAGTACTAAAGGTACTGGAGCTGGTATGTCAGTACTGATAGGTTTGGTTCTGGGGCTGATATGATCAGTATTTTATTAGCCAGTACTAAAGGTACTGGAGCTGGTATGTCAGTACTGATAGGTTTGGTTCTGGGGCTGATATGATCAGTATTTTATTAGCCAGTACTAAAGGTACTGGAGCTGGTATATCAGTACTGATAGGTATGGTTCCGGGGCTGATATGATCAGTATTTTATTAGCCAGTACTAAAGGTACTGGAGCTGGTATGTCAGTACTGATAGGTTTGGTTCTGGGGCTGATATGATCAGTATTTTATTAGCCAGTACTAAAGGTACTGGAGCTGGTATGTCAGTACTGATAGGTATGGTTCCGGGGCTGATATGATCAGTATTTTATTAGCCAGTACTAAAGGTACTGGAGCTGGTATTTCAGTACTGATAGGTTTGGTTCTGGGGCTGATATGATCAGTATTTTATTAGCCAGTACTAAAGGTACTGAAGCCGGTATTTCAGTACTGATAGGTTTGGTTCTGGGGCTGATATGATCAGTATTTTATTAGCCAGTACTAAAGGTACTGGAGCTGGTATTTCAGTACTGATAGGTTTGGTTCTGGGGCTGATATGATCAGTATTTTATTAGCCAGTACTAAAGGTACTGGAGCTGGTATTTCAGTACTGATAGGTATGGTTCTGGGGCTGATATGATCAGTATTTTATTAGCCAGTACTAAAGGTACTGGAGCTGGTATTTCAGTACTGATAGGTTTGGTTCTGGGGCTGATATGATCAGTATTTTATGTTCGTGTAGAACGTAGGACTACGATTAGAACGTAGAACTACGATTAGCCACATGTGTTTACACACAGCGGAATTTGACCTCCGCATTTAACCCATCCGTGCAGTGAAACACCCACATATACACACACTAGTGAACATACACACTAGGGGGCGGTGAGCACACGTGCCCGGAGCGGTGGGCAGCCCTTATCCACGGCGCCCGGGGAGCAGTTGGGGTTAGGTGCCTTGCTCAAGGGCACTACAGTCATGACTTGCCGGTCCCGGGGATCGAACCGGTGACCTTCCGGTCACAAGGCCGGATCCCTAACCTTCAGGCCACGACTGCCAGTACTAAAGGTACTGGAGTTGGTATATCAGTACTGATAGGTATGGTTCCAGGGCTGATATGATCAGTATTTTATTAGCCAGTACTTAAGGTACTGAAGCCGGTATTTCAGTACTGATAGGTTTGGTTCTGGGGCTGATATGATCAGTATTTTATTAGCCAGTACTAAAGGTACTGAAGCCGGTATTTCAGTACTGATAGGTTTGGTTCT
>CM038713.1:46806605-46814105 GCA_021613375.1 Megaleporinus macrocephalus | reverse complement strand
CTCCTGTCACCAGCTGATTGGCCTTGATTTGCAACACCAGAAAACGAAGAATATATTAAACCAGTGGTTCCCAAACTGGTCCCCAGACGGTTGTTCTATCCCAACTTCCTCCACATCCCACACATCTTCCCACGCTGTCTGGAGGCCCTCAGGACCGTCCAGAGATCCACTGGATTAGCTGCGTTAAAAAAAGAGTGTTTTCCAGAAAGATGAGGCTGGAATGATGGGCTACATGTTCGGCTCTCCCGGCTTTTCACAACGTTTTCACTGCAGATCATTTTTTAGCTCTAATCGTTTTTCTTGGTGGCTGCAAAGGAACGTGTCTACTTTAGGAACTAGACCCCAGTTAGGCTGATGTAAGGCTCATTATCGAAATCCAATGGGTGCTGCCCAGAATCACTGGATCGTATATCATTCATTCATTCATTCATTCATTCTCTAAGCTGCTTATCCTCTTGGGTCACAGGGGGTGGTTGTGTGGAGGGGGTTGCTGGAGGCTATTCCAGCTCTCACTGGGCAGAAAGCAATAGGAACGGATATCAGACGGTCAAGGATCCGATATGATCCTACAGCGTGAACACTAAGTCTTTACACGAAGCTGCTCTTTACTTTACTTTACGAAAAGAGGCATCGAGCCACCCCCGGCTGAGACGCCGGCACTCGAACGCGTGTGATATACATACACGCAGCATTAAATAACCTTCAGCAGCTTTAGTTTCAGAAGGCGGCCAGGTGTACCCAAACTTATGATGTGTGGCGCGTGTGTCCGGTGGAGGTTTCTTTTTTTAAACCTCCTGGACACCCCGGCGTTATTTACCGGCCGGTAAGTGGATCTCGGGTGGAAGTATCCGGTCAGTTTCATCTTTCCTGTCCGGTAAGGTGATGCTCTGGAACTGTCCCTTCTCGTTCTTCTGCTGGATTCTTTTCTCCGCGCTTGCTGAACAAGTGTTGAGTCATCTTATACGCCGGACCTGCTCCGTGTGTGTGTGTGTGTGTGTGTGTGTGTGTGTGTGTGTGTGTGTGTGAGAGAGAGTGAGAGTATAGCGAGTGTGTGCTGACCCAGTGTGTCCTCTCGGTGATCTGGTGTAAAAAGTGACGCTGGTGAAATACGAGTGTGAGCTGTTCTAGCCCGAGTGATGTCATGGCAGGAAATGAGGTCATGACCTCATTAGTGGGGTGGAACCTCGTTAGAGGAAGGCCAGGCTCGGCACTAACGAGGCTAACGAGGCGCTCGGCTTTACCTGAGACAAAGACACAGTGTTGTGTGGGCAGCTGGGCTCTCACTCACGCAGGTACAGCTCTCTGGAGGACTGAGCGCTGACGGCTGCACCTGCGTCCAGCTCACCTTTATATAGTAAACACATCACGTGACCTTTCATTTTAACCCTTTCAGATCTGAGACTCGGTCATATAATGTGTGTATACCTACACATTCTTTTAATACTGTATTCAGGGACGCACAGACGCCTGATCGTAAATCTACCCCGGCACTGATACTCCCTCTGTCTAATCTAATCTAATCTAATCTAATCTAATCTAATCTAGTGGTGATAATTGCATAATGTATATATTTAGTATGTACTGTATATAATCAGTAATAAGAAACGTGTTTAACAGTGTAAGTTAAATATCTTTATTGTTTATTTACTGTATATGTTTAGTCATGAGCTTTTTTACTGCTGCTCATCTTCCCAACTATTCCCTGTAAAGAGCTACCAAGTTAGAAACACCAGAAATTGCTTTGTGTTGTTGGTCATAGGTATCAGTACCTATACTGGGCCAGAATCAGCACCAGTACTGATATGGAATCAGTATCACTATTTGTGTTTGAGTTCTGGGCAAGTAATACATAGGTGGCACAGTGGTTAGTATGGTGGTGTAGTGGTTAGTATGGTGGTGTAGTGGTCAGTATGGTGGTGTAGTGGTTAGTATGGTGGTGTAGTGGTCAGTATGGTGGTGTAGTGGTTAGTATGGTGGTGTAGTGGTCAGTACGGTGGTGTAGTGGTCAGTATGGTGGTGTAGTGGTTAGTATGGTGGTGTAGTGGTTAGTATGGTGGTGTAGTGGTTAGTATGGTGGTGTAGTGGTCAGTATGGTGGTGTAGTGGTTAGTATGGTGGTGTAGTAGTTAGTATGGTGGTGTAGTGGTTAGTATGGTGGTGTAGTGGTCAGTATGGTGGTGTAGTGGTAAGTACGGTGGTGTAGTGGTCAGTATGGTGGTGTAGTGGTTAGTATGGTGGTGTAGTGGTCAGTATGGTGGTGTAGTGGTCAGTATGGTGGTGTAGTGGTCAGTATGGTGGTGTAGTGGTCAGCACTGTCTCCTCACAGTAAGATCTGGGTTGGATTCCCGGTCTGGGTGGTTCTGTGTGGAGTGTTTATGGTCTCTCTGTGTTTGAGTGGGTTCCTCCGGGTTCTCCGGTTTCCTCCCACAGTCCAAACACCTGTATGTTAGGATCCTCACTCTAAACTGCTGTAGGTGTGTGTGTGTGAGTGTGAGTGTGTGAGTGTGTGAGTGTGTGAGTGTGAGTGTGAGTGTGTGAGTGTGTGAGTGTGTGAGTGTGAGTGTGTGAGTGTGTGAGTGTGTGAGTGTGAGTGTGAGTGTGTGAGTGTGTTTACCATATGATGGATTTATATATATATATATCTCGGCAGGTATTATTTTGGTGGTGGTTCATTCTCTGAACAGCAATGTGTTTTTAAACTCTGTGGCCATTTTATTAGAAACACTCCCCTGTAGCTGCCCTTAGCTGTAGCTGGTGTACAGTTCCACACTTCTCCTGAAACACTCCACTCTGAGGAATCATGGGGGAAGCTGCCTCTCTCTCACTCTCAGGATTAAACAGCAGCGATAGGCTGAAGGTGGAGAGTCGGATGATCTGATTGGGTTAGAGAGAATAATGAATGTAAATCAGTGCAGAGGGACAGAGCAGAGCCCGAGGCGGAGTGTTTGTGTTGGACCCAGAGTGTTTGTGATGGGGGGGGGTGGGGTAGGTGGGGTAGGTGGGGGTGTTTATGTTAAGTGAACAGAGACGCAGTTCAGTTACAGAACAATCTGTAAATCATTAAACCACAACATCAGCAGCTCCACACGGACAGCAGAGTTCCTGACAGAGTTCCTGACAGAGTTCCTGAAGTCCAGCTGGTTAATATCAGAGGTGTTTGTACTGCGTGCACACACACACACACACACACACACACACACACACACACACACACACACACACACACACACACACACACACACACACACACACTCACTCACATATACACACTCTCACACTAACACACACTTACCTTCTGCTGTTTTCTTCTGCTCTCCTGAGTGAACTCACTAACAAAGTATATTGATATCGATGTGCGAGTGTGTGTGTAAGTGTGTGCAATTGTGTGTGTGTGAGAGAGAGAGTGTGTGTGTGTGAGAGATAGTGTGTGTAATCATTAACCACTCTAGACAGCACTGACACATTATTATAATCAGTGAAAGAGCAAAGGTCTCTCTCTCTCTCTCTCTCTCTCTCTCTCGCTCGCTCGTACACGCCCTGTATGCCCATTATATCAATATTGCAGTGTACATACCATCAGCACTGCAGATCAGCTCCTCACCTCTAATAACCTCATCACTCCATCATTACAGAGAGAGAGAGGGAGAGAGAGAGAAGAGCAGGAACAATAGAGAAGAAAAGTAAAGAGAGAGAGATGCTGTTCACTCTTTTCTCTAACCACTGTGTGTGTGTGTGTGTCAGTCTTTAATGGGAGTCATTATGTCTCCCCCTCTTTCCCCGTCTCTCTCTCCTTCTCTCTCCCTCTCTCTTCCTCTCTCTTTCTGTCTCCCTCTCTTCCTCCCTTTCTTTTTCTCTCTTCCTCCCTCTCCCCTCTCCCTCCCTCTACCTCTCCCCGCGCCTCTCTCTCTCCCCCTGATGTATCTGTGGGTGCTAATAGGCCGGAGTGTATTATTGAATGGGAGCGAATTGCTTTCACCTCGTTACTGTTCTCTCTCTCACTCGCTCACTCGCTCACTCATATAGACAGATAATTATCCTCCACTCTGCCCGACGCTAACTCCCTGACCAGGGCAGTCGCTGACTGAAGGAGGCGAGAGAGAGACAGAGAGAGAGAGAGACAGACAGAGAGACAGACAGAGAGAGAGAGAGACAGAAAGATAGAGATATAAACAGTGATATCGAGTGTGTTTGGTGTGAAACAGGTCAGATGATGTTTACAGTGAACAATAATTTACATCCACTTTAGGTTTTTCATAAACCAGCATTTCAGCTTTTACAACATTTATAGAATGTTTCAGTTTTTACACCATGTTAGTGTTTTACACTGAAACACACACACACACACACACACACACACACACACACACACACACACACTGTTAAAAACAATATGAAGTCAGAAGGTTTACTGAATTATTAAGTACTGTATTACTAAACTGAGCTGAACAGCTGAACAGAGGTAACCTGGCGTTTCAGTACAGGCAGTGAGGTAACAGGACTACATGGCAGGACATAAAACGTGGACTGGACTGGAGGCAGATCTGCACTGAGAGCAGCTTTTTAGAGGAACTAATCCTTCATTATGGATGTGATGTCAGGTGACCACTAGGGACCAATGAGAGGAGACTGTTTGTTTTGGCTGCTATGGTTTGAATGAAGTGCACACACACACACACACACACACACACTCACACTCACACTCATCAGTTCTTCCCAGATTACTGATTGATCTGCTGTCACCTGCTGCTCAGGGTAGTGTCTCTGTTAGCAACGACTCCTATCCCCACGGTAACGAGAGTGAACCTGTCACTCACACACACAGCACTAAGGAGTGAGTGATTATTAGTGGTGTAGAGCGGTGTTGTTCTAAATGTGGGTGCAGTTTTGAGATGTTTTGATTGATTAGAGTTCAATATAGTTCAATGTAAACATTATACTAATTGGTATTAAATAAATAATCAAAGTTTATTAAACTTCTTATAATACATGTATATTAAATGTGCTAATATAGAGGTGAGTGATGGGGATGGGCCAATGTGGGGGTGATGGGGATTGGCCAATGGGAATAGGCCAAGGCAGTACCATATCAATTCACCCACAACAAAAATCAATACTTTATCAAATGAATTGCAATAACAAATGAAACAGTCAGAAGTTTGGACACACCCACACAGGTTCTTCTTATTTCTACAATATTAATAGTAATAATAGTGAATAATTGTGAAGAGATCAAAACTATAGAATAAGACATATGGAATTATTCAAGGGACATGTTGCATGCAATTACATAATTCCACCAGAGGGGGCTTCAAATCCCCAGATCCTACATAGTGCAACTTTAAGGTGCCAACATGCTCAAATGCTAACTAAAACTAATGTGGTCTTCTAATTTTAATTTTTTGTTCATTTATTATTTGAAGTTCAATTAACTAAAAAAGTATGTGTTCAATAATAATTAAACGAATACTCAAATTAGCCCGTACTCATATTTTTTTGGCCTTAATAATAAAACAAACATAACAATGAAGTAGACATTTCAGAGTCACATATATTAATAATTGTGTTATTGAATATGCAAATTTAAACAAAATAGATTTAAATCCAGATTTTTTTACTATATATCATTTTTGTCAGCAGTTTTTAAGTATGATGTATGCTGGGTAGAAAATTTACTGAAACTAGATCTTCAGCTTTCTTGTTTAAATTTTAGACTGTAGGTGTCTTCTCACAGTGGAAGGATGGACAGATCTGAAGCAGCTTGATGTTCTCCTCTCTATAAGATCAAAGTGCGGTTTATCTGATGGAGATAGTGTTGGGGTCTAGCAGGTCTTTCAGGTGGTTGTTAGGAGTCCCAGCTTCTCTGTAGACTTTAATCAGTCTTTAACGTCCAGTTACTTATGTATCTTATATCTGATATGATCAGAAACGTCTCCTGAAGAACGATTTCTGAGATGATCTCAATGGACTGAATGGAAATGTAAGAAATCTCAGTCAGTTTAATTGTTTCTTATCGTGATGACTGTGAGACATTTACGCCCCCTGGAGTTAACACTGGGTAGTGTCTCTGTGTGTGTGTGTGTGTGTGTGTGTGTGTGTGTTTATGTATGGGTTGTAGCTGCAGCATAAAAACAGTGTTCAGTGGAGCCTGACCTTATATCTCCAGCGTACGTGTATATCTGAGAGTGACTGATGGAACACTTCTGTCCACTCTACTGCCCCCTGTCCAGCTCATGATGAACGAGATGATGGCTGCAATGCATCCCGTTACCCTGCCCGCTGCTCAGTGGAGCCTGACAGGGTGTGTGTGTGTGTGTGTGTGTGTGTGTGAGTGTGTGTGAGTGTGTGTGTGTGTGTGTGTGTGTGAGTGTGAGTGTGTGAGTGTGAGTGTGTGTGACTGTCTGTGAGAACAAGATAAATATGAAAGTGTCCTGAGCACCGCTTCATCTGCACCGCTCCGGAGTTTATCCACATTAATGTGTCACAGGTGAACTCCTCAGTACCCTCACTCCCCCTGCAGAGTGGCCACTTTATCAGAAACACCTCGCGTAGAGACGCACAGCACAGTTTATCACCCTGTCCATCAATGGAGGGGACACCTGTAGGACCATCACTGTCCAGATATTATACTCTTGTGCTGAGAGGCGTCCACCACCAGAAATATATAGACAAAACAAATCTGGGGTCAGAAAATTGAGCACTGATACAGGATGTGACGGTAAAACATGATATAAAACATAAAATATTATTATTAATATTAGAACTAATTATTACCCATTAATGAAAAACACCTGCTCATTTCTGATAGCAGCCTATTGGATTTGTATTTGTATGTTAGCGCCAAGCTAACGCTGGACACAACAATACTCCACATCTGGTTGGTTGATTTTTCAGTCATTTTTGGATGATGTTGGTAGTAGTGGCGTACGATACTGCAAAATCTGGTATCGATCTGATACCAATTAAATACAAGTATCACTTAAAAAAGTCTATTTAAAAAAGTCTATTTATACCCTATATCTATATTTACATGTAGGAGATATTAACTATTTATTATAATAAACATTATTATTATTATTATTATTATTATTATTATTATTATTATTATTAAAGTATGGTTTGTTTGTATTATTGTTATTTTCATAAAACAAGTGTTTACAAGTTTAATAACAGAGTTAAATCTCTTAGTAGCCCGCAGTCATCACAGTTTCATAAATAAAAGGATGTGATCCACATAGAAATCTATAACCTTTCAACACATTGCCAGATAATATTATAATAATACTATAAAAAAATCATATAAGAATAAGAAGAATTATGATAACAATTAAAATTAGATTTGAATCGTAATAATAATATTTTAACTGTTTTAAATCTTATTGATTTATCATTAAGGAGCGGAGAGGAGGAGGTGGGCGGAGAGGGGGAGGTGGGCGGTAAGAGCAATGTGTGCCGGCCAGACCTGAAAGGAGAGTACTGAAGGTAAAGGAGAGCGACGGACCTA
>CM038713.1:46787512-46800605 GCA_021613375.1 Megaleporinus macrocephalus | reverse complement strand
CTCTCTCTCTCTCTCTCTCTCTCTCTCTCTCTCTCTCTCTCTCTCTCTCTCTCTCTCTCTCTCTCTCTCTCTCTCTCTCTCTCTCTCTCTCTCTCTCTCTCTCTCTCTCTCTCTCTCTCTCTCTCTCTCTCTCTCTCTCTCTCTCTCTCTCTCTCTCTCTCTCTCTCTCTCTCTCTCTCTCTCTCTCTCTCTCTCTCTCTCTCTCTCTCTCTCTCTCTCTCTCTCTCTCTCTCTCTCATTTCCCTGAGGTTTTGCATGACTCCACTTCTTTGCTAAACAAACAGGGTATATTAGCTGTGATCTCCGTCTGAAAGCCTGTAATAGGAATAACAGCAGCTTTATTTTGGTTTTATTCTGACTGTGTGCTTCTGAATTCTCTCTGATGTTTCTGATTATATTCTTTTTACATTAATAATGCACGTGTTTATGATTAAAGTCTAAGAGAAGATAAAGAAGCAGCTAATTTTCCGCCTGTGGAGACTCGTCGTACAAACTGACTGTGATAAATATTACAAACTTTTCAATAACTTGGCTTTTAAGTGAACAAGCTTTGCGTTATAACGTGCCTGTGACTTTAATAGGTGAGTCTACGTACTGACCGTCAGAAGGATTGTGGTCAGGTGACTGGTCTAAAGCTCTGGTCACTGTGTGTGCAGTTGACAGTGGTTTCAGTTCACTGGACGTTGTTAGCTGAGAAGGTCACCTGGCCTTCATACAGTCCATCACACATCTACGATTCATCCTTACATTCACTAACTATTCAAATACGTCCACGTGGTCAAAGACCTGCTCTAGTCTATTCAGCTACAACTATCCGTGTGAATTCACACTCATTTCACTAACGTTTCACTTCCACTCGTATGTACTGAACACATAATATCAGAGCTGTTTACTATAAAACCTTCACCAGCATGAGTCTCATACAGCAGCAACCCAGCTCCACCCCACACTGGGGCTGCATCTCAAACCTCTCCCTGCTCCCTACATAGTGCACTACATAGGGGTTTAAATACGGCTGCAGCCCAGCAGATCGTAGTATAGCTAAAAATAGATATTTGGGATTCAGACCAATCCGAACTCTGTCCGTCAGGAGAATCTGGAATTCCAGAAGTGCACTATGTAGGGAGGGGGAGGCGTTTGGGACTCGCTTCACAGCCAATCATATCATCAGTACTTTAGTTAAAGACTGTGATGTCACTGTTTAGCCTGTTAGCTTTCTGACCAGCTATCTGAGTTCTAGATAAGAAAATAGGAGAAGCAGCCTTTCAGTTTAAAAAGAACCGGGTTCTTATTTTTTCAGCACGCCCTTCTCTCTTTCTTTACACCTCTCCTTCTTCTCTCTCTCTCTCCCTCTCCCTCTCTCTCTCTCTCCACTTTAGCATCCTTCTCAGCTCCAGTCAGAATATATTCACTCCCACTCACCCATCCCTCTCTCCCTCTCTTATTAATTTTTTTCCTCTCTCCCTGTGGCTGCTCCCTCTCTTTCTTTCTTTTTCTCTCTCTCTCTCTCTCTCTCTCTCTCTCTCTCTCGGCGGGTGTAAAAGCTGTGCGTGTTGCTCTGCTGTTGTTTGGCTGTGAGGCTGCGGGCAGGTACTCCACTCTCTCAGGTGCGCTCCCCACCTAAACCAATCCCACCTCCGGCTACGCTGTCATACAGAGAGAGAGGGGGGGAGGGAGGAGCACGGGGAGAGGGAGGGCGAGGAGAGAGAAGAAGAAAGAGAGAGGGGGGGCGAGAGAGGTATGGTTTGAAGGAGAGTGAGAGAGTGAGTGCTGTTGTAGCTGGAGGCTGAAATAACAGCAGTACATGGAGAGAGGGAATACAACAGCTCTTACAGAACAGAGAGAGAGAGAGAGAGAGAGAGAGACTCCCCCTCCCCCCCCGCACACACACACACACACACACACTCACATACACACCCACACACTCACATACACACTCACACACACACACACACACACACTCACATACACACATACACACCCACACACTCACATACACACCCACACATGACCACATACACTGACACTGATATACACACACACAAACACACCCATACACACACTGACATACACACACACTCACATACACACATACACACCCACACACTACTCACACATGACCACACACACTGACACTGATATATACACACACACAAACACACCCATACACACACTGACATACACACTGACATACACACACATACTCATACACACACAAACACACACACAAACACACTCACATACACACATACACACCCACACACTCACATACACACCCACACACTCTCACACGACCACACACACTGACACTGATATACACACACAAACACACCCACGCACACACTGACATACACACACACACACACACACACACACTCACATACACACCCACACACTCACACACGACCACACACACTGACACTGATATACACACACACAAACACACCCATACACACATATACTCATACACACACAAACACACACACAAACACACACACACACACACTGACATACACACACACACACACACACACACAGTAACACACACACACTAAATTTGAGTACTGTGTATGTAATAAGAATATAAAAAAGTAAGGTTTTTTTTCCAACAGCAGTGATTTTTAAGATGTGTTTATTATTATAAACCTTTAAAATACAACAACAAAGGAAAATAATCAAAGAATCTGGATACAAAAAAACAATGTATAGCAATAAATATTTATAAACAGAAGTTAATAAAGTATTATTAACATACAAAATCCAGAATCTATCCAAAAAATAACAATAAATGAGTAAAAAGTCTTTAATTAAATTTTCTTATTAAAAGAGAAATATTGGGCTAACAGGGGTTCTGGGTTCGAATGACTGAATAAATGAATGAATGAATGAAAGAAGAGGAGCGCTACAGTAAATTTTAGATTTTCTCATCGCTGTGTGTGTTCAGTAGAGGGTCTCAGGGTAGTGCAGGATGTGTGGACGGAGACTCTCCCGCTGCTCCGCTCTCGTCAGCGTCTCTGTTTTTCCGCTCGTTAAGCTTTACCTGCAGTGTGTCGTCAGCGCGGAACTTTCCGGGAGCAGGTCCTGAAACCGGCAGCGTTTATTGCAGCATCTGTTCTACTGTTCACCTTCACTCATCCTCCCACCTGTGTACTGTTTACTGAAGGACCGATTGACCACCTGAGTGGACGGGGACGGGGACAGGGACGGGGACGGGGATCCGTCAGGTGGAGATGTTTTGTTGTTTGTGCAACACAAAAGCTTTTAAACAGAATTAAACGGTCGGACCAGTTTAAACCGGATCTGTTGGTTGAGGATCGAGTTGGTCTCTGTATGATGGATTAACTGGGGTTTGCTTGTTTGTGGAGATGATTGGGTTGAAAATTCAAACATGCTCCGAGGGCAGAAGGGAATGTTTTGATTTCATAATAATAAATATGGATGTTTGTTGTTTGGTGCTGATTCTGACAGAGAAACGGAGAAAAACCATCATTTATTAAATCACACCTACAATCAGTTACACTGTAAACAATAACAGATTACAATAATAGTTTTATTTTATATATTATTTAATGTAAGTTTTTAAAGCATTATATTAAATATTAATCAGTATTAATAGAGTAAGTAGTGTTTTCCATACGTCAGTGTGTTTATTAACTCTTTCCAAGCTTCTCCTAAACAACCCAGTATTATTATCAGTTCTGATCTAATACCTGCTTTGACTGCTCAGTACTTCATTAAGATAAATCAAGAACTGAACACATTCATACAATGTCTGGGGCGTCCAGGAGAAATCTGGAACCTAACTTTGTTCTTCAAACTGGATCAAGATCTGATCTACTTCTCTCACAATAACATATTCATCTTACTTTGTATTGTATGTCTGATTATTTACATCTGTTCTAATCAGATCTGCTGTTCTTACTGCTGATCAGACACTTAAACAGGCTTTGCACAGGACTCTGTATTCATATATAGAGGGATTTGTCACATGGTTAGGGAGCTGAACACAGATCTGAAGGTGTAGTTCAGGGACTGAACATGGTGTTTAATGTGGTTGTTGTTGTAACTTTCTGTGTTGGTAACGTTTGAACTACAAGAGATATTACAAAACAGATTACATCAATCAATTTCTGATCAGTTCTGATCTTCTTTGATCTGATATGTGACCACCTTCCCATTGGACGAACTTGCTCTTCATCCAATATGGCGGCTTTCAAGATGATGGCCATGTTCGGGACATAGTCTAAAATATAGGCACCCTCGCCGGTTACTTGCTGGTGTACATTATATGAATTTTCTTGTAATAGTATATAATTCTAGAAAATATATTTACAATATTTATTTATAATAATCGTAACAGAAAACGTCCAGACAGCTGGCTGCGTAACTCGTCTACAGGTTAAACCGAGTGTGGTCGTGTTTTGGGTGAGGGTCAGTTCACTCACAGTGTTTCGTGGTGGAGCATCAGGTGGGCTGAGACCGTCCAGTGTGGAGAACTTTCTAGTCTGTGATTGGAGAGTTTTGTTTGGGTCACTGCTGCTCGCTGACCGAGGCGTGACGGTGTGGCTGCCCTGCTTCTCTGACTTTTTCTGATTTCTGAAACTGACCATGTAATTTTATAACAACCTGTTTACATGTATCTCTACCTCTCTCTGTCCAATCACAGCTCCCACATCGCCGAGTGACCTTCTCCACAGCCAATCAGGCGCAGGACCTGCAGGACCCCTCCCAGCACAGTTACTACGACAGCGGCCTGGAGGAGTCGGAGACGCCGAGCAGTAAGAGCTCGTCCGGGCCCCGGATCGGCCCCCTCGCTCTGCCCGAGGACCACTACGAGCGGACCACGCCGGACGGCAGCATCGGGGAGATGGAGCACCCCGAGAACGGTAAGAAGAGGTGGAGTGTCCCCTCCTTTATCTCCATCACTCCATTATTCTCTCTCTTTCTCTTCACAGCATGTGGGTCCACTTTGGTGACCTTTAACCCCAGCAGGGTGTAGTGTAGCCTGTGTACGTCCTGGGCGAGTATCTAGAACCCTGTACGTTCTCCTGTGTGCTGCTCCCAGTGGACCGGACCGGTCAGCGTAGGTCAGCGTCCTGGACGGTGATGTTAGTCTATGCTAGTGGCTATGACCACTGACTGCTGACCTGATGCTAGCCTTGCTAATGTTATGGTTGATTAGACAGTGTCTATTTCTGACCCACCTGTGATGATGTCATGATGACCACTACCAAGGAGGTGTGGCTAAACGTTACTGACATTGGCCTTCAATCTCTAAGGGTCTGTATGTGGGTCAAATCAACCTCCTCACAACTACTGAACTCGCTTATTCATTTAATACACACTGAATAATTAGTAGAAGATACTGAATAATTAAAAGTATATACTGAATATTCCATAATAATTACAAAATAATTCATAAATACTAAATAATTCATAAATACGAAATAATTCATAGTAGGTACTGAATAATATATAGTAGATATTGAATATTTAATAATACTTACAGAATAATTCATAAATACTGAATAATTCATAAATACTAAATAATTCACAGTAGGTACTAAACATTTTATAGTAGTTTCTGGATATTTGTAGATACTGAAGAATTCATAGTATGTACTAAAAAATCATAGTGAATAATGAATATTTCATAGTAGTTACTGAATAATTCATAGTACATACTGAATATCTCATAGTAGATACTGAACAATTCATAATAGATACTGAACAATTCATAGTAGATACTGAGTATTTCTTAGTGGTTACTGAATAATTCATAGTACATATTGAATATTTCATATTAGATACTAAATATTTCCTAGTAGATACTGAATAACTTGTAGATACTGAATAATTCATAGTATATACAGTATAATTCACAGTATGTACTTAACATTTCATAGTAGGTACTGAATGTTCTTCACATTGTCTCTCATTTACTGTCAACACTGTAAATATTTAAGAAACTAAACAGCCTATCAGAGTGAAGTGGGCGGGGACACTGGGATGACTGGGTTTGTATTGTGAAGAGCTGATGTGCTGTGGAGGCTGTGATGTTACTGGTTGATGTGGTGTGGATGGTTTATAGATCTGGACTCTACTGGAACTGTGAGGACCCTCAGGGTCGTCTAGATCTTCAGATCCACCCCTGAAACAGAAGATCCTGACCTCAGAGCTGAGGGCCGTGTTGAACCTGAGAACCTGTTTATGGTGCGGATGTTTACGCCGACTGTACGTGATGTTGTACATATAGGGATGAGGTCAGAGTGGGCGGAGTCAAACAAAGGAATTTTCTAAACAATGTATTGTCACATAGAAGTTCAAGCGTTTCCTGCTCTACTGATCTCCTAAACAGCTGCAGCTCTCTGTGATACTCCAGCAGGAGCAACAGCGCCTCCTAGATCTTCAGGAATTTCTATAAATAAATATATTATATGAGAAACATATATATATATATATATATATATATATATATATATATATATATATATATATATATATATATATATATATATTATCCTTTCTCTCCATCTCTCTGTTCTTTCTCTCCATCTCTCTGTTCTTTCTCTCCATCTCTTCATCCATTCTCTCCATCCCTCCATTGTTTCTGTCTGTGTGAGAGAGCCGAGCTGGGTTTTAGACTGTAACGGTGACGAGACCCCTCTCACTGCCGCAGAACTTCTGCAGAACGTTCTAGAGCTCCTGGAAGTTCAGCCATCATCTCAGCAGGTCTTATTGTCTCTGTTTCTCTGAAATTTGCATATTGCCTTTCGACCAATCGTCTGCCAGCGGTCTGTTCAGCGTGACTAGTGAGAGTAATATCTGAGCAGACTTCAGCGACAGGGCTGTCTGGAATCATCGGAATGTTTTTGGGAACGCCACGAACATCGTCTACAGTCTCCGCTGTGAGGACCCGTCCAGCGCTGTCGTGTTTATTTGTTTGTTTGTTTGTTTTGTCTGGTTCAGTGTTTATTGTTGTAGATGTTTAGAAGACCCTGATCTGGAACATGACTCATCAGAGCTCTTCTATTATATAGTAATAACTCCACATACAAACAAAGACAAACAAAACAATAAAATATAATAAACATCAAAACATGAATATACACAACAGACGGTGAGCAGATGGTTTAACCCTTCGGCGTTCTGTTGGATTTTTATTATTTTTATTATTGTTGGTTTTATGTTCAGGCTTGTTTTGCCAAAAGAAAAAAACATATCTTTTTATACTGATTTATATGTAAATCAATATGCAAATTAAGCTCATTTTCTCTATATATTTAATTAAGTAATTAAAAACTAGTATTAAAGCTGCACTGACCAATAACTGACCATTTCAAAATATTTCTCTCCTCTCCATGTAACCTGGATCCTTACACTGTTCCTTCATCCCTTCATTCCTTTATCATCCCCAACACTGTTTCTTCATCCCTTCATTCCTTTATCATCCCCAACACTGTTTCTTCATCCCTTCATTCCTTTATCATCCCCAACACTGTTTCTTCATCCCTTCATTCCTTTATCATCACCAACACTGTTCCTTCATCCCTTCATTCCTTTATCATCACCAACACTGTTCCTTCATCTCTTCATTCCTTTATCATCACCAACACTGTTCCTTCATCCCTTCATTCCTTTATCATTACCAACACTGTTCCTTCATCCCTTCATTCCTTTATCATCCCCAACACTGTTCCTTCATTCCTTCATTCCTTTATCATCCCCAACACTGTTTCTTCATCCCTTCATTCCTTTATCATCCCCAACACTGTTTCTTCATCCCTTCATTCCTTTATCATCCCCAACATTGTTTCTTCATCCCTTCATTCCTTTATCATCCCCAACACTGTTTCTTCATCCCTTCATTCCTTTATCATCACCAACACTGTTCCTTCATCCCTTCATTCCTTTATCATCACCAACACTGTTCCTTCATCCCTTCATTCCTTTATCATCCCCAACACTGTTCCTTCATCCCTTCATTCCTTTATCATCCCCAACACTGTTTCTTCATCCCTTCATTCCTTTATCATCCCCAACACTGTTTCTTCATCCCTTCATTCCTTTATCATCCCCAACACTGTTTCTTCATCCCTTCATTCCTTTATCATCGCCAACACTGTTTCTTCATCCCTTCATTCCTTTATCATCACCAACACTGTTCCTTCATCCCTTTATTTTTATTCCTGCATTGCTTCAGTCGTTTAGTTCAGTTTGTGTCCCCTGAAAGCTGGATAATGATGTTCTGTATGGGGAGGCGGACCAGAGCTAAGAGTGAGCTGTCAATCAAGCCGCCCATTAGCCACGCCTACATAGTTAATTGCTGTGTGTTTAATACAAATACTGAAGTTTAATATCATATAAACGATCACTGTGACTTTAATACATGTTCAGTGCAGCTAGTACACAGAAGCAGGTTCTTCTCCTTCAGCATCTCTCAGCCTGTTTATCTAGAGAACTTCAAAGAGATGAAAGTGAAACAATAGAAGGCATGTAGAAACTTCAAAGTGTCTTTAAAATAACACTCTGTGATGTTACGTATCAGCAGCGTGTAAGAATTCCAGCGTACTCGGTCGAGACGTTTCTTCTTCTCTTTATCTCCACAACGATAGCAGTAGAATAAAAACCATGCTCGAACAACCAGGAGCACCGAACTGCAGCCTGCTGTGAAGACGAGAGTCTCAGATAACGCAGAGTCGAGGTTTGGACGTGAGGTCGATCCGACAAGCCGACTGCAGAGCGTCCAGCAACGAAGCAACGTGGAGCTTCTTCTATACAGCAGTAGGAAACACAGCAGCTCACAGACTTCCACACACTGCTCCACAACCTGGACATCAATGCTCCTCAGCTAAGAATCATAGGAGACACAAAGGAGACAAACACAAGCTCAGTGTCTGGACCCGCCCCCTCCGCTGGGGAGGAAAGGGTTAACAGCAATTATAAATAAATGAGTTCGGGAGTTTTCACGCTGAAGGATTCTGAAACTTGGCGGTTTGAGTGGAACTTGGCTGCTTCAGATGCTGTTAGGCAAAGATTAGCCTAGACACGGCTAAATGGACCAAATCCATTTCTCTCTCTCTTTCACTCTCTCTCTCGCTCTCTCTCTCTCTCACTCTCTCTCTCTCTCTCTCGCTCTCTCTCTCTCTCTCTCTCTCTCTCTCTCTCCATTCTTGTTCCTCGCTCTTCTCCTGGTAAATGGAATCATCTCCATCTGATAATGGGCTGTAATTCCATTACTCTTGCCCGGCGTCCCGAGAGGCAGCGTTTCAGCCAGACACTCGCTAATGCTAGCGCTAATGCTAACGCTAATACAAATGGATGAGTCTGTGGAGCGCGTCTGTGGAAGAGAATGGAGAGCGAGAGTGGGGTGTGGGCGAGCGAGGTGGGGGGTGACAGAACGTGAACAGGATTAGCTGAAAAGAAAGAACGATAGAGAGAGAATAAAAAAAGGAAGAGAGAGAGAGAGAGAGAGTTATGCCTACTTGTCCTTTGGTACTCATTGATATTACTCAATTAAAAAATTGATTAATAATGATTACATATGAAAAGTGATATAATAATACATTCCATTAAAAACAGACAGCTCCAGTTCTGAAATCTGATTGGCTGAGCCAATATATGCATTCTATCACATAAATAGTAAAACAAAAAATTTGGCAAAATTCAGCCCCGCCTCGCTTAACTACTGTTGCTATGTATGTCAAGCTGCTCAGTTTTTTCCATGCCATGAATCCAACATAAATCTGATTGGCTGATGCTCCTACATAAAAAGTTGGCTTAGCCAATAGGGCAGTAAAATTGGATCTCATGATAACAGATGAGAAAAGCAGTAGTTATATGTAAAAGGTGATGATCACAGAATAATGGAGAGAATTAGAGAAAACAGATTTAAAATTTTAAAGCTAAACAGATTAATAAATTGGGGTTCATGTTTATCATATATATATATATATATATATATAAATTTTAAAATGAAAATGATAAAATGAATGTTGGAACTTTAGCCTTAAAGTGACTGTAGTTAAAACTGACTGAGCTTGAGTGACTGGATGTTACTGTTGGCTGACAACTTCACGACTTATTATCAATTTAAAGCATCAATTATCACATTATTAACATTAATAAAACTAAAAACCTTCTTATTCTACACATTTCTTTGGGTTCCAGTGAATATGTTTTAGTTTGGAGTATCTAAGGTTGTAACTCTCAGTTCTGAAGTTCATCAGATGTGCTCAGAAGGTTGTCATGTGCTGCTGAATCGCTCTGCATGTACATGCTCTAACGTATGTAACGTGCAGCTGCTGATCAAACGTGGAATGAATTGTATTTTAAAGCATTTCAGACTCGAAAGCTTCGTTTATCTGCCTGTGAGTGAAATGGAGCTGGTATGGTGGTATAGGCTTTCAGAGATACGAGGTTTCTCTCAGGCAGGCCGAGTGCGGATCTCCTCCGGAGCAGCTGCGCCGCGGTCAGGCTTCGTTTCTCCGGAGCGTCCGGCAGCCGGCGGCGTCCATTACCGACTCGTTTACGCAGGCGGATCCCATTCGGCGGGAAATGAGCGCAATCATTCGTCTCGAACGAGCAAACAAACCATCGCCATAACGACGGCATCCAATCTGTCCCTCAGCGTTCAATCAGCGCGCTCGTTTAAATCCGACGCAGGAGAGACTGTTCGCCCGTTCTTAAGAAGAAAAACTGACAAACACAAACAAACAAACAAACAAAGCGTCGTTTGACTTTCAGGGAGTCGCGCATTAAAGCAGAGCTCGTGTTTGTGGTTTCCTCCGAGACCGAGAGTCAACCGGTGTTTGAGGCTGAAGTCGGCTTCTTTTTCGTTTCCACCGTAACGTATCCGGTTCAGTCCGGTTCTACTTTAATTGCTGCAGAACTTTAGGTGGCACTGAAAAGTCCTGCGAGGGCAGAAGGACAGGAGAAGCTTCTACAAAGCACTTCAACTTTGCTCTCTACAAATTAGGACACATTACATGGTGTAATGGCGATGACAGCATGACATAAGGATGTCACAGGATGACACGAGGGCGTGTCAGCGAGCCACAAAGGTGAGACAGGTGAGACAGGCTGGACAGGTGACAGTGCCCTGCAGGTGTTGCTAGGTGACAGGTTGCAGTGGTAGAGAGCGGTTCTCATGTGTATGCATGTTGGTTGGTGGGGGGCGGGGTGGAGGGATACATGCAGGACGCTGTGAGGTTCAAATAGTCCCCAAAGAAAACCAAGTATTTTCAGATCTTCCACATTTTACCATCAACATCCAGATAAACTCAGAAGACACGTGTAGCTTCACTGGTGGGTTTCATAGTAAATACAATGTGTAGATTAGTGTTGTAGACATGGAGACCCCTGGTTACCATCACCACCACTGTAAACACCATCACCACCACTGTAAACACCATCACCACCACTGTAAACATCATCACCACCACTATAAACACCATCACCACCACTGTAAAAACCATCACCACCACTGTAAACATCATCACCACCACTATAAACACCATCACCACCACTGTAAACACCACCACCATCACTGTAAACACCATCACCACCACTGTAAACACCATCACCACCACTGGAAACATCATCACCACCACTATAAACACCATCACCACCACTGTAAAAACCATCACCACCACTGTAAATATCATTACCACCACTGTAAACATCACCACCACTGTAAACATCACCACCACTGTAAAAACCATCACCACCACTGTAAACACCATCACCACCACTGTAAACACCATCACCACCACTGGAAACATCATCACCACCACTATAAACACCATCACCACCACTGTAAAAACCATCACCACCACTGTAAATATCATTACCACCACTGTAAACATCACCACCACTGTAAACATCACCACCACTGTAAAAACCATCACCACCATTGTAAACACCATCACCACCACTGTAAACATCATCACCACCATTGTAAACACCACCACCACCACTGTAAACACCATCACCACCACTGTAAACACCACCACCACCACCACTGTAAACACCATCACCACCACTGTAAACACCATCACCACCACCACTGTAAACACCACCACCACCACTGTAAACACCACCACCACCACTGTAAACACCATCACCACCACTGTAAACACCATCACTGTAAACATCATCCCCACCACCATCACCACCACTGTAAACACCACTACCTTCACTTTACAAATTAGTAATAAATAAATAATTACATAGTAATATTAGAGTAATAATGTAATTAACTAAATAAAATCATCCTAATTTGGTGGTTGTTGCTAAATACTAATTTAATAATTACTATTAATAAAAGCTGTTAATATTTTTATTTTTATATGTATCTTTTCTAATACATCCATATATCACTGTAATTCATATTTGTATGAATTATTACATCTTAATAAAACACTGTTACAATGTTATAAAGCTCAGATCTAACAAGAGTTCAGTGATGTACAA
Source organism: Megaleporinus macrocephalus (assembly GCA_021613375.1). NCBI lineage: Eukaryota > Metazoa > Chordata > Actinopteri > Characiformes > Anostomidae > Megaleporinus > Megaleporinus macrocephalus. Next base: position 46,788,131 of record CM038713.1, on the reverse strand, counting down.
AACATACATCTTTCATGTCTGTATTTATTAACTAAAAAGTAAATACATCATTTCATATTAATATAAATTATTAGTATGTAATGACTGTTATTATATTGCAGTAATATATATATATATATAATGTATATTAGGACGTTTGATAAATATCTATTTTTCTACTATTAACCACGTTATTACCTGTTTATTACTGTTCTGTTGAACCAGCAGCTACAGTGATAGATGCCTTTCCTCAAACTAGGGGGCGATGTTGAGTAATTTTAACAGATTCAGAGATTAAAGTATGTTAGTACAGATAAATAAATAACATGTCGTGGCTGATGGAGAACATTCAGGGTGGAGCTCTCGTCTCCTGCTTTAAAGCTGCGGCTCCTCCGCTCCTCCGCTCCTCCGCTCCTCCGACGGCGGGCGTGGATAAATCCTGCTGTTGGTAAACAGAGCGACGCTGAAGTTTCCCACGGTTCCTCTCCGCACGTTCCATCAGCCTGAAGATCCATAATTAGACAGACGCCCGACTTTGGGAAGATTTCTAACAACACAGAGTTTAATTCCCACCACATTCCCCCAGCGGTCCACATCTGTCTCCACACTGCCCCATCAAACCCCCCCGCGCACCACAGTG
>CM038713.1:46777512-46785012 GCA_021613375.1 Megaleporinus macrocephalus | reverse complement strand
GTCCAGCAGGACTTACACAACACACACCACCGCTACTGTAACCCTGAAGGCCAATTTATATTGTCGGTCGACAGATGTCACCGCTCTGTGGGCTTTTATAGTCCTGATCCAGCGACGGCGGCAGGGTACAGCATCATCTGTAGTTTCTATGACAACGTATATATATATATATATATAAACCTGAGAGAACGTCCAGGAACTCTGTCTGCAGCACCCGATTAAATATTTATTAACTTTTACTTGATTTGCTTTATTTACATTCGTTCCTGTAGATTATTTCACTTTACAACTGTATGTCGCTGCATTTCACTCTGTCACTGTATTTCACTCTGTCACTGTATTTCACTCTGTCACTGCATTTCACTCTGTCACTGTATTTCACTCTGTCACTGTATTTCACTGCATCTTACTGGTCACTGACAAGCAGCATTTAAAGAACACACCAGCAGAATAAAGTGAAACAAAGTAAAACACAGTAATATACACTAAAATACAGTAAATTACAGTGAAAAACAGAAGAATACAGTAAATATAGACTAAAATAGAGAGCAACATACATTAAAATACAGTAATATACACTAAAATAAAGTGAAATACATTAAAATACAGTGTAAAACAGTAGAATACAGTGAAATGTACACTAAAATAAAGTGAAATATACACTAAAATACAGTGAAATATACACTAAAATACAGTGAAATATATGCTAAAATACAGTGAAATGTACACTAAAATACAGTAAAATACAGTACATTACAGTGAAAAACAGAAGAATACAGTAAATATAGACTAAAATAGAGTGCAATATACATTAAAATACAGTAATATACACTAAAATAAAGTGAAATACATTAAAATACAATGAAAAACAGTAGAATACACTGGAATATACACTAAAGTACAGTGAAATATACACTAAAATACAGTGAAATACATTAAAATACAGTGAAAAACAGTAGAATACAGTGAAATATACACTAAAATACAGTGAAATACATTAAAATACAGTAACAAACAGAAGAATACAGTGAAATATAGACTAAAATAGAGTGAAATATAGTAAAAACAGTGAAATACAATACAATAAAATATAAAATAAGAGCATATTATACTAAAATATATATATAATAATATTGTTAAAGGTAGTGTAATTTAATAATCTGAGCAGATTTGTGACAGTGGTGGTTTGTTGTGATGGTAGTTTGTTTGGATTGTGGATCTGTGTTTCCCAGAAAAGACCAGGATCTGAATTTTTCCACATGCCACGCGTGTCACAGTGAAAAACACGGAACGTCTGAAAACGGAAGAACGTTAAAGAGAAAAATGCACTGACACTTAATAAATGGTAGTTCTGTAATTTCATTTCATTCATAAACGTGGTCAGATGATCTACTAGTGAAACGCTCTGAGCCGCAGACGGATCTCCAGCCCAGTCCCGGAGTGAGCGCAGTGCAGGTGAGCGGCGTACCTGCTGGTTATTAATGATGTTTGTGTTTATCAGAGCGGCTGCTTTGACCGTTTATTCGTCTTGGAAAAGAAGTGTGTGTATACGTTCCTCTCCGCTCCGCAGCACAGGCGCGAGCTGTATCCGTCACACGCCCGCATCACCTGCGGCACGTACAGGTGGCGCGTGTGAGTCAGGCATCAGTCACTGCAGCCGCAGTCCAATCACACTGCAGCGCAGAGGAGCTCCTAAACACGCCGGCGGTCCCTCACAGCCTCTAATTAAACAACAAGTAACGGGTCACAGGGCTTCAACGCCCCCCGAACACAGAGCCTGACCGCCGCCGGGCATATTCAGATTCAGCGTGTTCTGTTTGGGTTCTACAGCTGACTGGATACGTAGTCCACCCAGAAGTCTAGAGCTAGATCCTGAACTACAGTCCCGCTGTACTCACGCTTAGACTCACAATGTTTTTGTTTCTGTTTTCATGTTGAAAATAACAACAGCAGAAAAATGTAAACAATGCTCTTTCAAGACCGTACCTGCAGCAGCTTTCCATAAAATTCAGATCATAAAACATCTCCTCTTCTTCTCACAGACACCCGTAAGAAGACGGTTCTATAGAGAACAGTTTGTCTGGTTGGTGCTGAAATGGTTCTTCAGATTGATGGAGAACGTGTGGTATGTGGTCCTAGTGGGACACTGAAACAGTAGAAGAACCATCAACAACACATTCTCCATCAAATCTGAAGAGCCATCTCTGCTTGTAGTTCTGTGTAGAACATCTTCTGTGCTGAAGAACCCGTGAAGAACCTTCTTTTTATTTTGAGGGTGTAGTGAGAGATCAGTATCTGCTCAGTCGAGTCAGAAAATATTGATAAAAATATGATTTTCTTTGTCCGCCGAGTTCAAAAGGTATGAAATGGAAATAGTGTGTGTGTGTGTGTGTGTGTGTGTGTGTGTGTGTGTGTGTGTGTGTGCATGCGCACGTGGGCTCGGTGCCCGGCGCTCTGAGGGCTCAGGGGTGTCTGGCCATGGCTGCGGTTGCCAGGTCTGTGTCCTGACTCCCCCTCAGAGAGTTAGCCCCTGCTGCGGTTGCCAGGTCAGAGCGAGGGGGGATTTATCGGGGGGATTTAGTTGAGCCACGGTTGCCAGATCCATCAAACTCCCCCAGGACGCGCTGCTGTTGCGTGAGTGAAGGACACGGCTGTTCCTGTCCGTCAGAGCCGGCCGTACCTGCTGGGGGTTCTCTGTGGACTGACCAAACGCGTAAGCCCGTTTCCCCCCTAAGAATTTCCTCTGGTGCTCCCACCCCGCTGGGGCTCGCAGTCAGAGTTACCATGGAAACGGAGCCACGGCTGGTTTGGGGGTGGGGGGGTCTGCTATGGAGTGTTACATATACATACAGAAAGAAGTTTAGAAAGAATAAAATAAGAGTTCCACCAAATTTCCAAAATTAGACGCCTTAATCAGTCTGGACCTTCAAGCAGTTAGTCTGAAAGTGCAGGAGTGTGATGATGGTGTTTACAGTGGAGGTGGTGGTGTTTACAGTGGTGATGGTGTTTACAGTGGTGGTGATGTTTACAGTGGTGGTGATGGTGTTTACAGTGGAGGTGGTGATATTTACAGTGGTGGTGATGGTGTTTACAGTGGTGATGGTGTTTACAGTGGTGATGGTGTTTACAGTGGAGGTGGTGGTGTTTACAGTGGTGATGGTGTTTACAGTGGTGGTGATGGTGTTTACAGTGGAGGTGGTGATGTTTACAGTGGTGGTGATGGTGTTTACAGTGGAGGTGGTGGTGTTTACAGTGGTGATGGTGTTTACAGTGGTGGTGATGGTGTTTACAGTGGAGGTGGTGATGTTTACAGTGGTGGTGATGGTGTTTACAGTGGAGGTGGTGATGGTGTTTACAGTGGTGGTGATGGTGTTTACAGTGGAGGTGGTGATGGTGTTTACAGTGGTGGTGATGGTGTTTACAATGGTGATGGTGTTTACAGTGGTGGTGATGTTTACAGTGGTGGTGATGATGTTTAAAGTGGTGGTGGTGGTGGTGTTTACAGTGGTGGTGATGTTTACAGTGGTAGTGATGGTGTTTACAGTGGTGGTGATGATGTTTACAGTGGTGGTGATGGTGTTTACAGTGGTGGTGGTGGTGTTTACAGTGGTGGTGATGGTGTTTACAGTGGTGGTGATGGTAACCAGGGGTCTCCATGTCTACAACACTAATCTACACATTGTATTTACTATGAAACCCACCAGTGGAGCTACACGTGTCTTCTGAGTTTATCTGGATGTTGATGGTAAAATGTGGAAGATCTGAAAATACTAGGTTTTCTTTGGGGACTATTTGAACCTCACAGCGTCCTGCATGTATCCCTCCACCATGAATGGAGTTTAAGACTGAGATCTTCTCTAAACTATCATAAACAGCATCTCAGAATCAGACAGTGTATTTATAACATCTACTGTAAGAACTTTCTGTGAGGAGCTTCTAGAGGTGGACGTCTGGTTCCATTCACCACCACTGTGAACAGTTCTGACTCTGTACGTTTCTTTGGAATAAATTTTATAAATCCTTACACCACCTCCTGTGGAGATCACACCCCAGTACACACTCGGAGTGGTTCAGCCTGCCTGTGTGTGTGTGTGTTCTTTAGTGGTCCGTGTTAAATTGGGCCTGATTGAGCAGGTAATTGAAGACTGCTGTAAGTCTCCAGTACAACGACTTAAACACTAACGGCGGCACATTTTGGCTAATAGATTTTCCTCCTCTCTCTCTCTCTTTCTCTCTCTCTCTCTCTCTCTCTCTCTCTAAGCACATGTGTTAATTCCTCCTCTTTTTCTTCAGCTCTAGGTGTTTCTTTGACATTCTCCTTCTTAATACGTTGCCACCTCATTCATTATAGGTTACGCAGATTAGCTTTCACAAAATGTTCATTATGGAGGGACTCACTGAGTGAATTAGTCAGTTTGTGAACTCACCCTGCTGCACACGCGCCGCACCGTGTGACTGTAAACCACTAGAATAAAACCACTAATTAAAAGTGGGAGGCTGTTACAGAGTATCTACACACTCATTTCATACCTTACTGATCTGAGCTGCTGTCACACACTGTTTACACAGTGATGGGAAGGACAGGTCTGTGAGGAGGACAGGTCTGTGTTATCAATAAGTTTGTGAGAGGGACAGGTCTGTCTGAAGGACAGGTATTTGTAAAGAACTTGTCTGTGTTATTGACAGGTCTGTGAGAGGGACAGGTCTGTAAGGAGGACAGATCTGTGTGAAGGACAGGTCTGTAAGGAGGACAGATCTGTGAGGAGGACAGGCCTGTAAGGAGGACAGGTCTGTGAGAAGGACAGGTCTTTAAGGAGGACAGGTCTGTGAGAAGGACAGGTCTGTGTTATGGACAGCTCTGTGTAAAGGACAGGTCTGTGAGGAGGACAGGTCTTTGTAAAGGACAGGTACGTGTTATGGATAGGGCTGTGAGGAGGACAGCTTTGTGTGAAGGACAGCTTTGTGTGAAGGACATCTCTGTGAGGAGGACATGTCTGTGAGAGGACAGCTCTGTAAGAGTGACAAGTATTGGTGAAGGACTTGTCTCTGTTATGAACAGGTCTGTGAAAGGGACAGGTCTGTGAGAGGGACAGGTCTGTGTTATGGATAGGTCTGTGTTATGGACAGGTCTGTGAGAGGGACAGGTCTGTGAAGAGGACAGGTCTGTGTTATGGACAGGTCTGTGAGAGGGACAGGTCTGTGAGAGGGACAGGTCTGTGTTATGGATAGGTCTGTGAAAGGGACAGGTCTGTGAGAGGGACAGGTCTGTGTTATGGATAGGTCTGTGTTATGGACAGGTCTGTGAGAGGGACAGGTCTGTGAAGAGGACAGGTCTGTGTTATGGACAGGTCTGTGAGAGGGACAGGTCTGTGAGAGGGACAGGTCTGTGTTATGGATAGGTCTGTGAAAGGGACAGATCTGTGAGAGGGACAGGTCTGTGTGTAGTTGGTGTTCCGGTTGGTTGCCGGGCTGTGTGGATGTTTGTATTTGTCTCTGGTCAGTAACGTCCTGCATCCCAAATCTCACCTGCACCCCCGGGCGATACGGTCAATTTCCTGTTTGAGTCCAAAATCAACTGCCCCCACGTTACACCTCACCCGCCACTCTCTCTCACTCTCTCACTCTCCTCTCTCTCTTCTCTTCCTCCAACACCGCAGCCTCTCTCACCACCACAGCCGAGCTGCTGACCGTCCGCCGGCCACCAACTCACTCACAGCGTTTACCAACAAAACACAAACAACTCAGCTCCACAGTTACAACCACAGTTAGCATCAGCGCTAACAACAGAACCAGTTCTGACTGGAATCTCCCTGAAACGAGCAGAGAACCCGTGTGGGAGGAGCAGATCAGAGTCTGATCTGAAGTTCTGATCTGAGTTTGTTTGAAAGTTGAATTTGTTCTGCAGAAACAGGAGAAACACTGTGTTCACTTTTTAGTAAGTTGATATACAAACTTTAACTTGTACATAATAATAATAATAATAATAATAATAATAATAATAATAATAATAATAATAGTCTTTCTGCCGGGCTTGTCTGCTGTCTGAGCGGTTAGCATCTCCAGCCGTGACCTGTGGTGATTCGGGGTCTCTGTTTGATGTGTTATTGCTCGTCCTGGGGGCAGAAATACAGAAGCAGAGAAAGAGCAATATGAGCAGAAGATAAAGGAGGAATGAGAAAAGAGGATGATGCAGCAAGAAGTGAAGGCAGGAGCAGAGGAGAGGATATAAAGCAGGAGGCGCAGGATGAGAGTTTAACAGCTTGGATTTGTGGTCTAGCACGGATAGAAAATTCCTGACCGGCTGGAAGAGACTGTTTTTTATAATAATAAGTAAAACATTGACAGGTATCTGATATAAATCTATAAACCAGCTCGTTAGTTTATCATATTTACTTTTTCTATGTAATTAAATACTTTACTACAGGATATCCTGCTAAAGCTAAAGGGGTCTTTTCCCAATTAAACCAAGGACCACCTTACACTCACCTCGTCTACAGAACATCAGCAGTCACTCTTTCATTTCTTTCATTCATTCTTTGCACATTTTGCTGAACAGTGTTCACCCTCACTGCACACTTCTGTCTTTTCCTGTTTCTTTACTGTAAACTTACGGATATCACCGTATTTCTACAGTACACACCGGCTCTGTCCCAAATCGGTTTAGCTGGTTGCTAAGTTACCTGTTCAGAAGCCCAGCTGTGATAGTTATTGGTTTGCTGTACTATTTGTGAGTTTTAGTCAGGCAGGTGCTTAGCCACCTATGTTAATCAGTTTAGCTAGAAGTGTATTAATACTGATTTTAGTTTTCAAATATTTATTAAATTGTTCTAAGTATATTTCTAACACAGTATTTAGCGTATTGTTAGCCTCATTGCTGCTTGTTTATGCTCAGTTCAGGTTTATTAGTGTTCTGTCTACTTTATTGAGCTAAGCTACGGACTAGCTACGTAAGGCTATGTGATTTATATGTAAACAGTGTGATAAGCTACGGCTACGCTAAGTGTGTATTGCTGCTGTTGCTAAGTTAAGCTTATTGAGAGACACTAGCTATTTTTTTCTTTTCGTTTCTCTCATTTCAGAACCTCATTAACTCTTCACCACATATCCACTCTCGCAAGCTATCATAGACCCAGACTCTGAGATGTTCTTCAGCTTTCTGGTGCAGCAGAATCATCTTGTTACTGCTGTGTTGAGGGTGTGAAGATTCAATTAATCTCTTTCTGAACGACACAGCTTGACTCGAGTTCTGACTGGACACTCTGAGAAGATAAGAAACAGCAGTACATAGTCCTAATCCTTTTCACCACCGGTCAGCATCCAGAACAATAGCCGAGGATTAAAATCTGCTAGCATAAATGCTAATGTCTGGAGTATAAAGTGTAAATGGTGAAGGACTCGTTACAGAGTTGATAATTAAATACTGTTTTGTGTGATTTTATGACCAGAAACACATTAAAACTCCAGAGAATCAAAATAACTCACATTTTAAAACCACTTCAC
>CM038713.1:46748515-46764012 GCA_021613375.1 Megaleporinus macrocephalus | reverse complement strand
TGGGTTTTGATGTTATTGTATGGGTGAGGTGGGTTTGGATGTGATGTAATGTATGGGGTTGTGGTTGGTTATTGATGTATGTATGGGGTTGGTGGTGGGTGTATGATAGTAATGTATGGGGTGTGAGGTGGGGTATGATGTAATGGTATGGGGTGTGGTTTGTGGTGGTTATGATTGTAATGTATGGGGGGGTGTGTTTGTGGTGGGTTATGATGTAATGTATGGGGTGTGATGGTGGGTGTTTATGATGTAATAGTAATGGTGAGGTTGTCTGTAGGTTGGGGTTTGTTATGATGTAATGTATGGGGTGTGGTGGGTTATGATGTAATGTATGGGTGTGGAGGGTTTGTTATGATGTAATGTTACGGGGTTTTGGTGGATGGTATGTATGTGTGTTTATTATTTTTATTTATTTTTTATTTTATATGATGTAATGTACGAGGGGTTGTGGTGGGTTATGATGTAATGTATCGGGGGTGTGGTGGGTTATGATGTAATGTATGGGGTGTGGTGGGTTATGATGTAATGTATGGGGTGTGGTGGGGTTATGATGTAATGTAGGGGGTGTGGTGGGTTATGATGTAATGTATGGGGTGTGGTGGGTTATGATGTAATGTATGGGGTGTGGTGGGTTATGATGTAATGTATGGGGTGTGGTGGGTTATGATGTAATGTATGGGGTGTGGTGGGTTATGATGTAATGTATGGGGTGTGGTGGGTTATGATGTAATGTATGGGGTGTGGTGGGTTATGATGTAATGTATAGGGTGTGGTGGGTTATGATGTAATGTATGGGGTGTGGTGGGTTATGATGTAATGTATGGGGTGTGGTGGGTTATGATGTAATGTATAGGGTGTGGTGGGTTATGATGTAATGTATGGGGTGTGGTGGGTTATGATGTAATGTATGGGGTGTGGTGGGTTATGATGTAATGTATGGGGTGTGGTGGGTTATGATGTAATGTATGGGGTGTGGTGGGTTATGATGTAATGTATGGGGTGTGGTGGGTTATGATGTAATGTATGGGGTGTGGTGGGTTATGATGTAATGTATGGGGTGTGGTGGGTTATGATGTAATGTATGGGGTGTGGTGGGTTATGATGTAATGTATGGGGTGTGGTGGGTTATGATGTAATGTATGGGGTGAGGTGGGTTATGATGTAATGTATGGGGTGAGGTGGGTTATGATGTAATGTATGGGGTGTGGTGGGTTATGATGTAATGTATGGGGTGTGGTGGGTTATGATGTAATGTATGGAGTGTGGTGGGTTATGATGTAATGTACGGGGTGTGGTGGGTTATGATGTAATGTACGGGGTGTGGTGGGTTATGATGTAATGTATGGGGTGTGGTGGGTTATGATGTAATGTATGGGGTGTGGTGGGTTATGATGTAATGTATAGAGTGTGGTGGGTTATGATGTAATGTATGGGGTGTGGTGGGTTATGATGTAATGTATGGGGTGTGGTGGGTTATGATGTAATGTATAGGGTGTGGTGGGTTATGATGTAATGTATGGGGGTGTGGTGGGTTATGATGTAATGTATGGGGTGAGGTGGGTTATGATGTAATGTATGGGGTGAGGTGGGTTATGATGTAATGTATGGGGTGTGGTGGGTTATGATGTAATGTATGGGGTGTGGTGGGTTATGATGTAATGTGGTGGGATATAATGTAATGTTGTGACTTATGATGTAATATTGTAGTTTATAATGTAATGCAGTGGGTTATGAAGTAAAGTAGTTGTTTATGATGTAATGCGGTGGGTTATGGTATAATGTGGTAGGTTATGATGTAATGTTCTGTGTAATGATGCAATACAGTGGGTTATGATGTAACGTTGGGTTATGAAGTAATGTAGAGGTTTATGATGTAATATCATGGGTTTTGATGTAATGTAGTGAGTGATGATGTAATGTAGTGGGTTATGATATAATGTGGTGTGTAATGATGTAACATGGTGGGTTATGATGTAATGTAGTGGGTTATGATGTAATGTAGTGAGTGATGATGTAACATGGTGGGTTATGATGTAATGCAGTGGGTTATGATGTAATGTAGTGAGTGATGATGTAACATGGTGCGTTATGATGTAATGTAGTGAGTGATGATGTAACATGGTGGGTTATGATGTAATGCAGTGAGTGCTGGTGGGGTGTGGTGGGTTATGATGTAATGCAGTGAGTGATGGTGGGGTGTGGAGGGTTATGATGTAATGCAGTGAGTGCTGGTGGGGTGTGGTGGGTTATGATGTAATGCAGTGAGTGATGGTGGGGTGTGAAGTGGTTATGATGTAACATGGTGGGTTTTGATGTTATGTGGTGAGTGATGATGTAATGTAGTGGGTTATGATATAATGTGGTGTGTAATGATGTAACATGGTGGGTTATGATGTAATGTATGGGGTGAGGTGGGTTATGATGTAATGTATGGGGTGTGATGGGTTATGATGTAATGTATGGGGTGTGGTGGGTTATGATGTAATGTATGGGGTGTGGTGGGTTATGATGTAATGTATGGGGTGTGGTGGGTTATGATGTAATGTATGGGGTGTGGTGGGTTATGATGTAATGTATAGGGTGTGGTGGGTTATGATGTAATGTATGGGGTGTGGTGGGTTATGATGTAATGTATGGGGTGTGGTGGGTTATGATGTAATGTATGGGGTGTGGTGGGTTATGATGTAATGTATAGGGTGTGGTGGGTTATGATGTAATGTATGGGGTGTGGTGGGTTATGATGTAATGTATGGGGTGTGGTGGGTTATGATGTAATGTATGGGGTGAGGTGGGTTATGATGTAATGTATAGGGTGTGGTGGGTTATGATGTAATGTATAGGGTGTGGTGGGTTATGATGTAATGTATGGGGTGTGGTGGGTTATGATGTAATGTATGGGGTGTGGTGGGTTATGATGTAATGTATAGGGTGTGGTGGGTTATGATGTAATGTATAGGGTGTGGTGGGTTATGATGTAATGTATAGGGTGTGGTGGGTTATGATGTAATGTATAGGGTGTGGTGGGTTATGATGTAATGTATAGGGTGTGGTGGGTTATGATGTAATGTATGGGGTGTGGTGGGTTATGATGTAATGTATGGGGTGTGGTGGGTTATGATGTAATGTATAGGGTGTGGTGGGTTATGATGTATGGGGTGTGGTGGGTTATGATGTAATGTATGGGGTGTGGTGGGTTATGATGTAATGTATAGGGTGTGGTGGGTTATGATGTAATGTATAGGGTGTGGTGGGTTATGATGTAATGTATAGGGTGTGGTGGGTTATGATGTAATGTATAGGGTGTGGTGGGTTATGATGTAATGTATAGGGTGTGGTGGGAGACTGATGTTTATGCAGTAGTAACGTTACCAGGTAATCAGAGTCATTTGTCTCGTGTTGACCTGCAGAGCTGTTGACGTCAGTCTATCTGAGATTAGAACTAATTACTGGTTAATTAAAGCTAATTACTGCCTGTGCTTGCTGTTTTTAGTGAGGCCTGGGTTTATTATATATGATGTCAGTGAGGTGACCCAGACCCGAGCATTTAGGCAGTAAGTCAGATTAATGATTTATTAATAATTCATTAATGCCCACTATGCCAGGGACTGAACCGGATCGGTGGGGATGAGGGACGCTGTGCTGGTCAGCTCAGAAATGGCTCACAAATTCTTTGCCTATTTATTTCTTTATTGTTTAATTAAGCCATTACGAGAGTGTCTGTAATTGCAGCAACATAATTAATGTGCATTCTGTATTATTAAATCTAATAATCCAATATAAATTAAAACCATAAATAAAGAAATAAATGTCAAACAGTGAGCGTGCCTCTGAATGTGAAGGTGACTCAACAGCAATTTAAAATGATTCAGTATAATCAGCGTGTGAAGTTCTGGAGAGTTCTTTCTCAGCCGAGCTAAATTAGGGAGCTGTTTTTGTTTGTCTGACTGTCTGCAGCTCCTCTGCGAGCTGGTTTTAATCAGTACGGATGATAAATGTGCAGGTAGGTTCTTCAGGATGGCTTTATAAATAAAACCCGCACACAGCTAATGAAGTCCGGCCAAGTTCTAATGCACAGGGATGTTTATACGCCTGGATTTATCTTTATATTCATATATGCCAAACTCACAGACTGTACGGCGGGAGGAGACGTTAACTAGACCAGCTGATTTAGATTTAAAATTAATGCTGTGGGTTTATTCAGTCATTCATCTGAAGCATGTTCAGCATCTACACTGTAAAAAGTTTGCGTCTGTGCTGCCTTAGAATTTTTAGTTATTTGAACTTAAAATAATAAGATTCGGGGCATAAAACACAAATTCTTGTTCTGCAAATTTACTATACAGACTATTTGAAATTCAATGAACTGAAAATTAATTCAATGTTTTAAGGCAGCACAGGATTTTAGTGTTGAAGCTAAGACAACTTTATTTTTTACAGTGTAGTATAAAACTAACACGCAAGTTTTCTTCACACGAGAACGAGAGAAACCGAGAGAAAAGAAAAAGAAATAAACGGACAGACACAGAAATGAGGACATAAAAATAGAAAAAAGACAGAAGGATGCTACGTGGGAGAAAGCATGTTTATCATCGCTGTCCAATGAAAAGACGGTTCTCCTAAACAGTAACTGTCTTTACCTTCAATGTGAGTCAATGGAACCGGAACCGGAGGATTTCTATTGGTCCATTCATCATGACATTTACATACAATGTAAACGGCAGCTGTTGTGTTCACGTGATGTAAAAAAATAAAACAATAATGGAGAAATATGTTTTTCTTAGGACAGCGGTGAGAGGGTGGGAGAAGGGTGGTGTGGTATTTACAGGGTGGTCAGAAGTTTCCTCTTTAATATAAACAATTTGGTGCACAAGTTTGAATTTATCTGGAATGTTCAGACTCAAAGATATACATACAGGATACATATGACAACATACAGCACAGCCAACGCTTTCCTCTGGTGTCCTTCACCAAGCTTCACCTTGACCAGACGCTTCATAGCCATCAACAAGCTTCTGGCAGAGTTCTGGCTGGATGTTTGACCAGTTTTCTTGGCATAACTGGTGGAGTTTAATTAAATGATCTGGTTTTCTGGGATTGGAAGTGAATTCTGAGCACGGTACACATATTTTGGACATATCTGAGGTCAAGGAGACCATTCCAAAAGCTGAATGTTAGCCTGGTTTGTCCACACCTAGCTCTGACGTGTGTTTGGGGTCATTGTCCTGTTCAAAATGGCAAAAAGAAAAGTATTCAGGACGAAGGCTGAGCTGGTTTCCTGATATGTTTTATATGCAGTGAGAAACTGTCAGTTACTGAATGACGTATCTGAGTACCCCAGCAGGTAACGGGTGAGGGGGTCTACCTTTTAGGCTATGTCCTGAACCTGCCCACCATCTTGAAAGTCGCCATATTGGATCAAGGGCATGTTTTTCCAACGGGAGACAACCACCTTGAACAACCTGTTGAGTGAGCTGTCCTTGGTCCTGTACTGCGTCTTCAGATCTGTGTTCAGCAGCAGAGACTTAACATGGTGTTCAATGTGGTTGTTGTTGTAACTTTCTGTGTTGGTAACGTTTAAACCACAAGAGATATTACTAATCTGATTACATCAATCAATTTCTGAGACAGTCCTGGGGTGTGTCTTAAACCCTACTGAGCTCCTACATCGGCGTAATTCATAAGTCATAGTATGCGCTCCCGGCATGTAGACTGTCCCAATACTTACATACCTTAAACATGCTGTCTACTGAGGAACCTTATTTAGACCTGATTTTAAGAAGTATTGAATGCTTCCTCAGACAATCCCATGATGCACCGCAGGCTGATCTAGGAGCAGTGAAGTGGTTTTAAAATGTGAGTTATTTTGATTCTCTGGAGTTTTAATGTGTTTATGGTCATATAATCACACAAAACAGTATTTTATTATCAACTCTGTAACGAGTCCTTCACCTTTTACACTTTATACTCCAGACATTAGCATTTATGCTAGCGGATTTTTAGGCCTCAGGCTATTGTTTTGGATGCAACCAGCTAACCCACCGGTGTCGTGCTACAGTGGGCGGGAACAAGCCGTGACGCAGTCTCTCTCTAACTAGAGCGTCTCAGTAATCTGTTTTATGAGGAGAGATGAGGAGAGAACACTGATACTTACACACTCACTACCTAGACAGCCTACTTACACACTCACTAGGATTTGGGACACAGCCCTGGTCAGGACATTAACACAGACTGAGACACAGTTGTAGTCATAATCTTGTGGCTGGTTGTGAATGATGCTACCACCACCATGCTTTACAGTTGGTACAGTGAGGTAGGGACATGGAGCTGGGTCCACTCACTGTCCACTCTATTAGACACTCCTACTACTTGCTGGTCCACCTTGTAGATGTAAAGTCAGAGACAGTAGCTCATCTGCTGCTGTTTGTGTTGGACACTCTCTAGTCCTGCTTCAGCGGTCACCAGCCAGACTGTGAGGACCACATGAACTTCATACCACGCTTTCTTCTTCCTCCAGTAAATAATCAGTGGACGATAATGTGACGCATGGACGTTTTCTGTAACCAGCGCAGTCGAGTCTGAAATAGAGACGCCGGGCGCTGACAGCGAGGCGTCCTGTCACCGCGGCTACTCTCTGTAATGTGGTGTACGGCACGTGCAGCACAGCGGTGCAGAATTTTACAGCAGCTAATGCGGCGCCATAACAAGAGAATTAGCTTCTCTCCTCCGTTCGGCTCCTCCGCAGCCGTACCCCTCCATCGCTCCTCGCAGAGTTAAAAAAAAAAGATTCTATTTTTACTTCTGCCTTTTGTCATCTCGCCTCCCTTTCTCATATCTCATTTCACTACTCTCTCGTTCTCTCCGTCTCTCTTTTCCCCTCTTCTCCTTCCCTTCTTCTCCCTCTTCCATTCCTCCTCAGAAGCAGCGGGTCGATTAATTAATAGCTGGCTAATTTAATTTCCCAAAAAGTAATAACTTGTTTAAGCGTGAATAAAGACTGACAAGGCAAAGTTATAATCTGCCCAAAGTTTAATTAGTCTCAGCGAGGTTTGTACACCAGCAGACGGAGGTCAGGGTCGAGGGGGGACACGTCCAAATGGAGCGAGGGACTGGGGCATGTACGAACAGAGGGAGAGATGGAGAGGTGTCCGAGCGGCACGGGGGATTTGAGTGTGTCCGAACAGAGTGAGGGGGTTGGGACATGTCTAAACAGAGCGAGCGACTGGGACGTGCCCACATAGAGAGACGAGTGAGGGGCGTGTCCAACCAGAGCAAAGGATTAAGGAGTGTCCAAACAGAGCGAGGGACTGGGACGTATCCAAATGGAGTGAAAAGTGAAGGGCGTGTCCAACTAGAGCAGGGAATTGGGGCATGTCTGAACTGAGCGAGGGATTGGAGTGTCTCCAAGCAGAGTGAGGGATTGGGGACTGTCCAAAAAGAGTGAGGGATTGAGGCATGTCCAAAAAGAGTAAGAGATTAGGGTGTGTCCAAACATAGCCGGTAATTGGGACGTCTAAATGGAGCAGGGGACTGTGGTGTGTCCAAATGGGGCAAGGGATAGGGGTGTGTCTACACAGAGCACGGGATTTGAGTGTGTCCAAACAGAGTGGTGGACTGAGCGTGTCCAACCAGAGTTAGTGATCGGGGTGTGTCCAGAAAGAGCAAAGTGATTAAGGTGTGTTCAATTAGAGTGAGGGACTAGGGACTATCCAAAAAGAGTGAAGGATTGAGGTGTGTCCAGTAAGAGATTAGGGTGTATCCAAACAGAGTGAGGGATTGAGGTGTGTCCAAACAGAGTGAGGGATTGAGGTGTGTCCAAACAGAGTGAGGGATTGAGGTGTGTCCAAACAGAGTGAGGGATTGGGCTGTATCCAAACTGATTGAGTAATTGGGGTGTGTCCACACAGAGTGAGTGATTGGGGTGTGTCCACACAGGGTGAGTGATTGGGGCGTGTCCACACAGAGTGAGTGATTGGGGCGTGTCCACACAGGGTGAGTGATTGGGGCGTGTCCACACAGGGTGAGTGATTGGGGCGTGTCCACACAGAGTGAGTGATTGGGGCGTGTCCACACAGGGTGAGTGATTGGGGCGTGTCCACACAGGGTGAGTGATTGGGGCGTGTCCACACAGAGTGAGTAATTGGGGCGTGTCCACACAGAGTGAGTGATTGGGGTGTGTCAAAAAAAATGTATTTAAATGAATCACTGAACATGATTTGTTAAAGATGATTCACATTGAGAGTTAATTGAAGAGGTAATTGAAGAGTTAATTGAAGAGTTAATTAAAGAGTTAATTGAAGTGTTTGGTCATTAATTGGTAAAAATAAACGAATGAACGAATTAATTGCAGATAAATAATTAATATTAATCACAGGAAATGAACTGTTTCGCTAACTGAACCTCCATTTGAAGGAATCAGTTCACTACACTGCAGTTTTCCTTTTATGCCCCCCCCCCACTCCCCACCCCCCCACTCCCCGCCCCCCCACCATCTCCCTTCGCTGTGAATGTCGGTCGTGCCTGTCTCTGCCTGTCTGACCACGTCCACACGGCTGGACCACTCGCTCACTCCGGGGACGCTGGGATAGCGGCTAACTGTCAGAATCGGACGGCTTTACCTGCCACTGTCCTCCACACCTGTCACCCACGGCAACCCCCATAGCTCCACCTTGGCCGCAAATCAGCCGCCTCACACTATTATGGGATGCAGTGAAGTGAGAACACACGCCTCACACTCACACACACATACCTGTCTTGCTATACTTTTGAGGACGTTCTATGGCCAAATAATAAACCTAATCGTAACCTCAGTATTCAAACCTGAACCTAAAATTAATCTCAGCATCCAAATCTAAACCCAACCTAAATCTCAGTATCCAAACCTAAACCCAACCTTAATGTCAGTATCCAAACCTAAACCCAACCTAAATCTCAGTATACAAACCTAAACCCAACCTTAATCTCAGCATCCAAATCTAAACCCAACCTTAATCTCAGCATCCAAATCTAAACCCAACCTTAATCTCAGCATCCAAATCTAAACCCAACCTTAATCTCAGCATCCAAATCTAAACCCAACCTTAATCTCAGTATCAAAATCTAAACCCAACCTTATCCTCAGTATCCAAACCTAAACCCAACCTTATCCTCAGTATCCAAACCTAAACCCAACCTTATCCTCAGTATCCAAACCTAAACCCAACCATAATCTCAGTATCCAAACCTAAAACCAAACTTAACCTCAGCATCCAAATCTAAACCCAACCTTAATCTCAGTATCAAAATCTAAACCCAACCTTATCCTCAGTATCCAAACCTAAACCCAACCTTATCCTCAGTATCCAAACCTAAACCCAACCTTATCCTCAGTATCCAAACCTAAACCCAACCTTATCCTCAGTATCCAAACCTAAACCCAACCATAATCTCAGTATCCAAACCTAAAACCAAACTTAACCTCAGTATCCAAACCTAAACCCAACCATAATCTCAGTATCCAAACCTAAAACCAAACTTAACCTCAGTATCCAAACCTAAACCCAACTTAACCTCCATAGATGATGAAGGCTGGTGGTGGATCTGTGAACCTCTGACTGTGATTGTGTTTGTTGGAGGGTTTGGAGGTTTCAGCTCCTCAGACTGACCCGGAGTCCGGGCGGCAGTGAGCTGACTGCTCCTCAGCAGACGGCTGTTGTGTGTTTTTGTGATCGGATCCTGTTTACACGCTGATAATCCTCTCAATCTAATCATCTCGCTTTTAGCCGACCTTCAGAGATTTCTTCTTTAACCTCGTTTTCCAGCCAGCCTTCGCCTTTAATTGATCATTATCATGTTCTTCTGCTACACTGACGAGGTACACTTAATTACAGCAGGTTATTTTAGGAGGAATACGTCGTTATTTATAAACAGCTGATCGGGAGCGCCTCCCGGATGGCGTGCGGTGGAGGAGCAGAGTGAGCGTACGGTTTATTACAGGTTAAATGTGCAGGAGCTGCTGAGGAGAGAGATGATGTACCAGCGCGTGGTGAGGCTTTATTTGCTCCACTGAGCGCTTAGCCACCGTTCAGCTGTAATTATATCATTAATAGCGTATTCCTGTTGTTATATCTGATGTATGTTCGGAATGCTCAGCGCTGAATCGGCTCATTCAACAGTTTTCCGTTGGCCTTGATGTTGGCATGTAACATAAACATGGCAAAAATGTAAAGGATGGTTTTAAAGACTGAACAAGAACTTCATCTCCAACCTGAAAATATCTGCTGCACGTAGAGACACTAGTGTGATATAAACTGAAAGTGAGGAATCTATACACATACATTCTCCACCTAAGAATGTAATAGAAAATATAATAAACAAGAAATATAATAAACAAGACCCCCTGAATCAAAAATATCAGGACACCCTGTTATTTCAGAATACCCCAGTAAGTAACGGGTGAGGTGGTCTATCTTTTAGACTATGTCCTGAACACGGCCGCCATCGTGAAAGCCACCATACTGGATCAAGGCCAAGTTTGTCCAATGGGAAGGTGGTCGTGTAGCAGATCAAAGACGACCAGAACTGTATCAGAAATTGATTGATGTAATCAGATTTGTAATATCTCTTGTGGTTCAAATGTCACAGAAAGTTACAACAACAACCACATTGAACATCATGTTGAGTCGCTGCTGCTGAACACAGATCTGAAGGCTCAGTACAGCGCCAAGGACATATTCATGTTACTTTGTATTGTATGTCTGATTATTTACATCTGTTCTAATCAGATCTGCTGTTCTTACTGGTGATCAGACACTGATTGTCTTGTGTTTCTGTGTTTCGTATTTACATTTGTGTTTGTATTTAAGAAGTAGCCCGACAGTGTTGTGTTATACTCTACAGCCTTGTATTGGTATAATAACAATAAGGTTATATAAGGTTGAGTCAGCTTGGATGCTTAAAGCACTGTAAAACATGCATAATGTTACAATAAGCACATATAATTGATTAAGCATAACAAATTAAGCATAACTGTATGCATAATTATATGCATAACATCTCTAAAGCATGAGAATATGAGAATGTTTATAAGGTTTTATAATGCATCATAATATCCACTCATTGCAATATGTCTAGTAATATTTAAAACCTTTTATATGTATTGTAATTGTTTTATCATTATTTTAACTGGTAACTGAGTATATGTTTATGAAGACTTTATGAATTCATATACTTTGGTTTTATAAACTGTTGTGCATATAATTATCACTACTTAAGAGCAATTATATACATATAATCCACTCTAATATGATTTATAAAGCATTATGAATACAGGGTTCATAGGAAATGTTACCAGAACTCCTGGTGAGAGGTGTGAAAGTCCCAGCTAGTGGTTATAAAGTAAGTCTGTGTATAAATAACTGAGAAATGAGAGTAAAATAAAGAATGACAACTATATATAACTATAACTATATATATAACTAGATATATAACTATATATATAACTATAATAACAGCTGTGTAATCTGTTTGTTTGTTGTTTGTTTGTTAACGTTGCTGTTGTGTTGATTTGCTAACAGCGTTTTCCTCTCCTTGCGTTCCCAGATTTACGGTCCCTGCCGGACGTCGCTATGACAGGAAACTGCACGCGTGAGTGCACCGAGTTCGGCCACTCCGACTCCTGCTGGATGCCCGGCCAGCCGTCGCCGAACCGCAACAAAGCCATAAGCAAGGGCGGCCCCAAACTGTCCACCTTCGTGCCTTACCCGGAGAGGGAGCCGCAGGACCAGCTGATGGCCAACGGCAGCCCCAAGCCCATCGGGGAGGAGCACGGAGGGGGGAGCAAGATGTCCGCCATCCGCTTCCTGCCTCCGTACGCCAGTGCCTACTCCGCAGGCGGCGAGGCGGGCAAAGACTGCCCCCTAGAGGAGATCCCGCTGAGCCAGACGGCGGACTACGGCTCGGCCACCACTCCGTCCAGCCAGGGCTCCAAGAGAGAGATCTACCTGTGAAGCTCCTGCTCGGCGTGGGTCGCCCTCACCTGAGCTACCGGAACGCCGCAGGTGCGCCCGTCACCCACAACCCACTCTGCCTATAGGGAGGAGATTCCGAATCACCTCCCAGATCGCCTCCCTCATCACCTCCACCACCCGACCCCTCGTTACCGGTCTCCTCCTCCTTCTCGTTAGCGGATGAAGAATCAGAATCCCGCTTGGGTGTTTTGTACGACGACAGCCCGAGCGGTCCCGCACGTTCGTGAATGAAGGAAACTCACTTTTCAATCAAACTTCTGCCGAAAGAATGTAATTACGGTTTTTAAATCCGACTTTGTGATAATTTAACGTAAGTATGTATAGCTGCCGTTCCTACTTTGCTTTGGAGTTTGATTTTCTTTCGTTACTTTTCTAGACTTTTTTCGGTTGAACTGAGGACAAGCTTAGTCTAAAGTATGTACACTGACCTGTATGTATACACGCATACACATGCTGTTCCGTAGGGGGCGCTGCTCTTGCCGCTGGATCCTCGCCAAGGCAAGCGTTGCGTAAAAAGTGTTCCCGGCAGCAGACTTTTCACTCGGGGAGCTCCTCCCCTCGATGTACAGTGATGTAAATATCTGACGGGTGGCCGGCCTGGAGGACTTAAGCATTAGTGCAGGACTTATTACAGTAGAAAAGAAGAAGAAGAAGTAGAAGAAGACCACCGTAACCCTCGAGCATCACCCAAACACTCGGGATCTGGATTAAAACCAAAACACTGGGGGAAAACAAATGGAAAACAGCAGGTCAGTCTAATGCGATTTGTCAGATTTGAAAAGCTGCCACGGCTCCCATGCGTGGATTCCAGCAGGACCTCCGTGGAGAGCAGGTGGCTCCATCAGACACTTTTCCACCGTCTCTCACGTGTCATTGCCGCCATCTCCAGAGGGGGGGGCCACGGATTTCACCAGTACCTTCGCATTTTCAATCCTGACTCTAAGGACGCTGACGGACCGCTCTGTCCACGTCGCTCTACCTGTCCCTCGCTCGCTTCTGTGTGTGAACGGATGCTTCAGAGACTTTGAAGTACGGATGGATGGATGGATGTATGGATGGATGGATGGATGGATGGATGGTGGGTGAAACCCAGCCAGATACCTGAAACTACAGCAGTGATGAACTGTGTTCATTCCATTCAATTAACCAAATTAGAGGGTCTGTACAGTTTAGAATTTTAAGTCTGGGAGAGCTCTGAGGCTGGTGTTGTAGGATTAGGATTATCGTTCTTGGGTCTAGAGAAACGTTAGCTGCTTCACTGCTGAAGGTTCTTCAAGAGTTTCTTTAAAACAAACAAACAAAAAAAAAAACCTGATGGAATTCCTCGTCCTCGGGCTCATCATCCATGGAAAGGGATACTAAAGTATTGGCTACTGCGATGGAGAGATGGTCCTACTGGTAGATGTGAGATCTTTGAAGGGTTAAAAGTTGGTATTAATAAAGTGTGACAGTAATGGGAATAGCACCTGTGCTAATGCGGCTGAACAGAAGTGGGAATCAGTGGGAAAACTCGAGGAATACGCCACACACGGTCTGCCATAAGTGACCTCAGCGTGCACACTGTTCTTCTCCAATGTCCACTACAGGGACAGGCTGTCCGGCGTCCTTTGGACGGCTGAGGAAAGTGAAACACACAATGTTTGCCTTTACCTGCTGAAACTTTCATGCAATAGCTCAACCGCTGTGAAGTGTTCAGGCTGATGTTATGCTAAGGCTATGCTAGCTCAGATAATCTTGAGTTAGAGGACGTTTAGCGAAAAACAGCCAATCAGAGTGCTGAAAAAGTGTCAGGTGATCAAGTTGCTGAAGGACTGTGATCATACTCGGCTCACTCTCCGTCAGAAAACAGTCAACGTTACTAACTAGCAGCCAAACGTCGGCCTGAGTCAGTCTCCTGCCTCCACTTCCTGCCTCGTTACATTTCCACATCCTCTAACTTCAAACACGCCGCCAGCCGCTCGCGCCGCCTCAGACGGTTAACCCGCGTGGAAGTCTCGGCGCGTAAAGCCGGCAGAGTGAAGTGAGCGTCTTCTCTCTCCGCGAGAGGATAAACGTGTAACCCCTCGCGTCCCCGCCGTCGCTACACACGTACGAGTTCATTTAGTTCACGTCAGAATCCCTGTTTGATCATTTAAAGATCAAACACTACACTGTCTAATGCAGTCGCCTGGATCACCGAGGTCCAGCCAGAGCAAACAAGCCATTCCTCTCCGTGACAGGACCAGCGGTCAGATAGTAGCCTCTCAACCTCCGGACCAGCACTGCTGGGTGTTTAGCATGACCTAGGGCAGAGAGAGCGAGAGAGAGAGAGAGAGAGAGAGAGAGAGAGAGAGCGAGCGAGCGAGAGAGAGAGAGAGAGAGAGAGAGAGAGAGAGAGAGAGAGAGAGAGAGAGCGAGAGCGAGAGAGAGCGAGAGCGAGAGCGAGAGCGAGAGAGAGAGCGAGAGCGAGAGAGCGAGCGAGAGAGAGAGCGAGAGAGAGAGAGAGAGAGAGAGAGAGCGAGAGAGAGAGAGAGCGAGAGGGGGAGGAGGAGAAACAGATACATGGCTGCAGCTACCATACTCTCAGATCTCCAGTTCATTTTGATTTGTAGTCTCAATTATTATGAATTATTTAATTAATTTCAATCTGCATTAACAAACTAGCTAGTTAATTAATATTAACCGTACGTTATCAGTCATATGTTAGATAGACGTTATATCAAACATTCGCTTTTAACAACAGACGTTATAGGTGTGATGTCAAACGTTAGCTAGCAACATCTAAAGCAAGCTTACAGCAACATCAAAGGCTTTCTGGTGCTACATCAAGCATTATCTAGCAGGAACATCAAACATCATAGACACTACATCTCTAGTAGCATCATCAAAATCAGTCACATCAAACACTAGCAGTGTTCTAACACATCAAACACAAACAGTAACATCAAACACTAACTGCAACATTGTAGTACAACAAACGCTAACCGTCAGAAACATCAAACACTAAGCAGTAACATCAAACGCTAACCATCAGAAACATCAAACACTAAGCAGTAACATCAAACGCTAACCGTCAGAAACATCAAACACTAGCAGTAACATCAAATGCTAACCGTCAGAAACATCAACACTAAGCAGTAACATCAAACACTAACCGTCAGAAACATCAAACTCTAAGCAGTAACATCAAACACTAACCGTCAGAAACATCAAACTCTAAGCAGTAACATCAAACACTAACCGTCAGAAACATCAAACTCTAAGCAGTAACATCAAACACTAACCGTCAGAAACATCAAACTCTAAGCAGTAACATCAAACATTATAGACACTACATCTCTAGTAGCATCATCAAATATCAGCATCATCAATGTCAGTCACATCAAACACAAGCAGGAACATCAAAGACTAGCTGTCAGAAACATCTAACA
Organism: Megaleporinus macrocephalus; assembly: GCA_021613375.1. NCBI lineage: Eukaryota > Metazoa > Chordata > Actinopteri > Characiformes > Anostomidae > Megaleporinus > Megaleporinus macrocephalus. The sequence goes on along the minus strand of CM038713.1, from coordinate 46,748,597 downwards.
CAACGCTACCTGTTAGAAACATCAAACACTAGCAGTAACATCAAACGCTAACCGTCAGAAACATCAAACACTAGCAGTAACA
>CM038713.1:46741015-46743515 GCA_021613375.1 Megaleporinus macrocephalus | reverse complement strand
CATAAATATTGATAAATATATTTCACATTAAAATTTATTTTAAAAATTGCATGCTATATAAACTTTGACCAGCAGGGAACACAGTTTTTTTTTGCTTCACTTTAAACAATGCACAGCATTCCAGAAACTGGGATTTATAGGAACTATTTGACAGGAAAATGGGAATACTTCATGGGTACAGCCTTAAAACGCATGTGAGTGAGACTGAGAATTGGCGACACCCTGTGGTCATATAGAGAACTGCAGCTAAATTAGTAGCTTAAATCAAATTAAGCTCATAAAAAGAATTAATTCATCAACTCCTTGCATTGTTTCCACTAATAGTTGAGTTAAATAATCGATTCCGAACGGACGGAAACCAGAAATTGATGTTCATTCCAAAAAAATGTGTACGTTTTCCCTTCGGAATTCACGCAGCCGTTTAGCTATGAGGTCAAAATCACCATCAGCATGCCAACTGTAGCCTCAGAGCTCTTTGTTTTTCCAAAATAAGTAAATAAATATATAAATGAATAAAGTAAGAACAGCCCCTGCTGGTCAAAACTGGAGTTACACGCTCACAGTATTTATTTTTATTGATTATCTGTCGCAGTATTGGATGAATATTGTCATTTTTAATCACTTAAGGTGCTACGGATACATCAGACGGAGAGAAATGATGAAACAAACCCTTCAATTCCAAACTAAAAAAAACCCATGAGGATTATTAACGATATTATTTTATTATTTTATTATTTTTGCAGAAGGAGCGCGTCTGTAGCCTAAGTGTGGGTTATATTTATATCAGATTCATGCTTGTGATGCCTTGTTTTCTTTGTACAGTTTTATGTACATGCTAATGTGGCTTTTATACAAAAACCGAAAAGAAAAAGTGCAAACGATGAATCTACAGGCTGAGTCAAAAGTCTTAGGACACTCTTTTATTTCAGAAAGAGATTATGTATCTGAATACCCCAGCAATCTGCTACTCGACCACCTTCCATTGGAAAAACTTGCACTTGATCCAATATGGCGGCATTCAAGATAGACCCCCTCACCGGTTACTCACTGGGGTATTCAGATACGTCCTCTTCCCTTTCCTTCCTGAAATACAAGGGTGTCCTGAGACTTTTGACTCCCCCTGTTTACACTGTATAATATTTTTAAGCGTAGGGTCGTTTAGGGGGTTTGCGTAGTTCAGGATGTTCGGGGCATACGGTGTCGCTACCTGTGTCTGAAAAAAAAGAAAAAAAAGAAGTGTGATTTATTCCCTGGCTTCTAGTCTCTTCAGAGGTTTGACCGTCTCTGTTTTCAGTCCTCTCTCTCCGGAGGTTTGTGTTCTTTGCAGTGGCTTTGAAGAGTTTTAGCTGCATTTGTTCCATTATGTTCTCTATCAGTATCCGCATGTTAAAAACCATGAAGAAGAAAAAGAAAAAAAAATGTGGTCTTTTATTTTTGCTGAGCAAATCAAAGAAATACTATCTTGTAAGTACTCCTTCCTTATAGCTTTACAATAAAAATACATTCAGTACAAACACAGGAGTCATTCTTTCGTCTCAGTCTTTATCTTTATTTTGGGGGAAAAAGTTGGGAAGTTGAGAAAATAATGAAAAGTTTGGACACTCTTTATTAAAGCATATCATCACCGTCACAGTATGTGAGTTTATATATTAGTTTGTTACCTATTAGTATGTAGTAGTATACCTTAAATACTTATATACTTATATATAACTTATATATTACCCCAGACTAACATATATACATACATGTGTTAGTTGGTATGTTAGTATGTATGTTAGTATATATGTTATAGTATGTGTTAATGTGTACTTTAGTGTGTATGTTAGTATATACAGTATGTTAGTGTACATATTAGTATGTATATAAATAAGTTAGTATATATGTTAGTGTAAATATATTTGTATATATGTAAATGTATATAGTAGTATATATGTTCATAGATATGTGAGGGTATATATTAGTATGTATATATGATAGTATATATGTAAATGTATAGGTTAGTATCTATGTTCATGTATATGTGAGGGTATAAATTAGTATGTATATATATATATATATATATATATATATATATATATATATATATATATATATATATATATATATATAGTTTGTATATTCGTATATATATATATGTTAGTATATATGTTCATATATATGTAAGGGTATATATTAATATGTATATATGTAAGGGTATATGTTTATATGTAAGGGTATATGTTTATATGTTAGTATATATGTTTGTATATATTAGTATATATATATATATATATATATATATATATATATATATATATATATATTAGTATATATGTTAGTATATATGTATATATATTATAATATATATGTTATATGGTATTAGTATATATGTTAGTATGTATATATATATATATATATATATATATATATATATATATATATATATATATATATATATTAGTATGTATATTATGTATATGTTTAGCTGTTTGAGACTTTCCAGTTCTGATCTTCTCGCTGA
>CM038713.1:46693515-46733515 GCA_021613375.1 Megaleporinus macrocephalus | reverse complement strand
CCCCCCACCCTGCACTCCACCCCAACATCATCACTGTTTATGGCTTTAATGAAGAGACAGCAGACTCCTCCCTCTCTCATTTCATCTCAGCAGGAGAGCAGAACCAGCCTGACCCACATCATAAACATTTCACATCCTACTCATCCCTCTCTCCCTCCCTCCATCTCTCTCTACATGTCTCTCCCCCACTCTCCCTTCTCCCCCTCTCACTCTCTGTCTCCTTATATCTCTCACTCCTTCCCTCTCTCCCTCCCTCCCTCCCTCCCTCCCTCACTCCCTTTTACTCTATCTCTCTCTCACGCTCTCTCTCAACCTCTCTCTTCCTCTCTCTCTCTATCTTTGTTTCTGACTCTGTCTCTCTCTCTCGAACTCTCGAACTCTCTCTCGCCCTCTCTCTCAATTTCTCTACATCTCTCACTCTCTTTAGCTCTCTCCATCTCACTCCATTTAGCTCTTTCCATCTCTCTCTCCCCCTCTCACCCTCTTCTCTCTGTCTCATTTTTTTGTCTTTCTCTCTTACTTTCTCTCTGTTTTACTCCCTCGCCCTCTTTTCCTTCTCTTCCTCCCTCTGTCACTCTATTCCTTCAATCTCTTCTATCACTCCTACTCTTTTTCTTTGCCCCTTTCTTCTTTATTATTCTCTTTCTCTTCCTTCTTGTTCATTTGACCTTTTCCCTCTTCTGTTCACTTTTTTCTATCTCTCTTTCTGCTCTCTTTCAGTTTTTTTCTCATTCTCTTTTCTGTCTCTTTAGTTTTTCTCTCCAGTCTCTCTCTTTCTCTCTCTCTCTCTCTCTCTCTCTCTCTCTCTCTGTGTTTTTCCTGTTATTTCTCCTGTTTGAAAATCTTTACTTATGTTTTATAATGAGTGTTGATTCTGAATGAGGCTGGTTGTGAACTGATCTGATTTGGTTTGTAGGAGTCTCTCTCTTTCTGTCTCTCTCTCTCTCTCTCTCTCTCTCTCTCTCTCTCTCTCTCTCTCTCTCTCTCTCTCTCTCTCCCTCTCTCGTACTCTCCACCTGCACATTCCTGAGGCCGAGAGCTCCTCCCTGGGTTTTACCCTCCTGACTCCCGGCTCTGCCCCGTACCAGGATATGGTCACCTTTATTTTGCTTATGCAAAGAATGTGGAGCGCTGAAAATGGGTCACATGTTAATGTAATCTGATCTGAGAGACTGGATCTACACTCACTGTGGCTTTTCCCAGCTCCAGTCTGTCCAGTTCATCCTGCAGTCTGAGTAATGTCCATGTAAAGAACTCCAGGTCTGAGCTGGTATCTCTTTGGAAAAATGAATAGAGCTTTTGAGCTGCTGCTATCTCCCGCTGTGGTAAACAAAAATATTCCCCATCCTACATTTCCCCATCCAAATGTCACTGGATAACCTGGAATATGAGGTCATTAAGCAGTCCAAATATCAAGGAATGCTTTACGCTTGCTCTATATAACTCCATACGTTTCTAATTTCAGGAAAACAGGAATTTTACACTCCTGAATTTTAACATTCCTACATAATTAATTGGACATAAACAGAGTCAGTCAGAGAGCTTCAGCCTGAAACACCAGAAACACAGAGGGGTGAGGGTCAGTCTGACTGTGGATTAGACCCATGGAAGAGTGAGGGTCAGTATGACTGTGGATTAGACACATGGAAGAGTGAGGGTCAGTATGACTGTGGATTAGACACATAGAGGAGTGAGGGTCAGTATGACTGTGGATTAGACACATAGAAGAGTGAGGGTCAGTATGACTGTAGATTAGACACATAGAGGAGTGAGGGTCAGTATGACTGTAGATTAGACACATAGAAGAGTGAGGGTCAGTATGACTGTAGATTAGACACATAGAAGAGTGAGGGTCAGTATGACTGTAGATTAGACACATAGAGGAGTGAGGGTCAGTATGACTGTAGATTAGACACATAGAAGAGTGAGGGTCAGTATGACTGTAGATTAGACACATAGAGGAGTGAGGGTCAGTATGACTGTGGACTAGGCACATAGAGGAGTGAGGGTCAGTATGACTGTAGATTAGACACATAGAGGAGTAAGGATCAGTCTGACTGTGGATTAGACACATAGAGGAGTAAGGATCAGTCTGACTGTGGATTAGACACATAGAGGAGTGAGGGTCAGTATAACTATAGATTAGATACATAGAGGAGTGAAGCTCAGTATAACTATGATTAGACACATAGAGGAGTGAGGGTCAGTATGACTGTGGATTAGACACAGAGGAGTGAGGGTCAGTATTACTGTGGATTAGACACATAGAGGAGTGAGGGTCAGTATGACTGTGGATTAGACACATAGAAGAGTGAGGGTCAGTATAACTGTGGATTAGACACACAGAGGAGTGAGGGTCAGTATGACTGTGGATTAGACACAGAGGAGTGAGGGTCAGTATTACTGTGGATTAGACACATAGAGGAGTGAGGGTCAATATGACTGTGGATTAGACGCATAGAAGAGTGAGGGTCAGTATAACTGTGGATTAGACACACAGAGGAGTGAGGGTCAGTGCGACTGTGGATTAGACACATAGAAGAGTGAGGGTCAGTATGACTGTGGATTAGACACAGAGGAGTGAGGGTCAGTATGACTGTGGATTAGACACATAGAGGAGTGAGGGTCAGTACGACTGTGGATTAGACACATAGAAGAGTGAGGGTCAGTATGACTGTGGATTAGACACATAGAGGAGTAAGGATCAGTCTGACTGTGGATTAGACACATAGAGGAGTAAGGATCAGTCTGACTGTGGATTAGACACATAGAGGAGTGAGGGTCAGTATAACTATAGATTAGATACATAGAGGAGTGAAGCTCAGTATAACTATAGATTAGACACATAGAGGAGTGAGGGTCAGTATGACTGTGGATTAGACACAGAGGAGTGAGGGTCAGTATTACTGTGGATTAGACACATAGAGGAGTGAGGGTCAGTATGACTGTGGATTAGACGCATAGAAGAGTGAGGGTCAGTATAACTGTGGATTAGACACATAGAGGAGTGAGGGTCAGTATGACTGTGGATTAGACACATAGAGGAGTGAGGGTCAGTACGACTGTGGATTAGACACATAGAAGAGTGAGGGTCAGTATAACTGTGGATTAGACACACAGAGGAGTGAGGGTCAGTGCGACTGTGGATTAGACACATAGAAGAGTGAGGGTCAGTATGACTGTGGATTAGACACAGAGGAGTGAGGGTCAGTATGACTGTGGATTAGACACATAGAAGAGTGAGGGTCAGTATGACTGTGGATTAGACACATAGAGGAAGGAGAAACTTCCAAACGTCATGTGGTCTTCAGATCAGCTCAAGAACAGAGCGTAGAGAGCTTCATGGAATGGGTCTTCATGGCCGAGCAGCTGCATCCAAGCCTTACATCACCAAGAACAATGCAGAGCGTCCGATGCCATGGTGTAAAGCACGCCAACACTGGACTCTAGAGCAGTAAGGAGGCGAGTTCGGTGGAGTGATCAATCACGCTTCTCCATTTATCAATCTGATGGCCGAGTCTGGGTTTGGCGGTTGCCAGGAGAACGGTACTTGTCTGACTGTGTAAAATTTGGTGGAGGGGGGATCATGGTGTGGGGATGTTGTTCAGGAGATGGGTTCGGACCCTCAGTTCTAGTAAAAGGAACTCCTAAAGCTTCAGCAAACTTTGTGGGGACAGTTTGGGGACGGACCCTTCCTGACTGCCCACCAGTGAACAAAGCAGCTCCATAAAGACATGGAGGTGGAAGAACTTGACTGTCCTGCACAGAGTCCTGACCTCAACCTGATAGAACACCTTTGGGACTAATTAGAGCGGAGACTGAGAAACAGACCTTCTCGTCCAACATCAGTGTCTGACCTCACAGATGGTCTTCTGGAACCTCTCCTAAACCGTGTGGAGAGAATTCCCAGAGGAGCTGAAGCTGTTATAGCTGCAAAGGCTGGGCCGACATCATATTAAACCCTATGGATGAAGAATGGGATGCACTCGAGTTCATATACGTGTGAAGACAGAGGAGCGAATACTTTTGGCAGTGTAGTGTATATATATAGTTATATATATAAATATAAATATATATTCAGAGGAAGGGCGACGCATTGTAAACATTTTACGGTGTTGACATACGACATGAAGCTCTTGTTTATGAAGTTGAGGGAAAGCTGTGTTCCTGGGATACGGACTCTTTAACTCTGAGCTGTAGCTGCAGTCGTCCCTGGAGCTGCTATGGTTGAGCTGAATGACGTTCTGGATGAGGTTCCGTTGGTTCTCGTTGGTGGAAAGCGCTGCAGATTTACGCAGCAGATAGGAACCGCTGTTAATTGTGTCCTATTGTGTTAGCCATGTGCCGGCGAGCTTATCTTATAAATATCACCTGCTGACAGTTCATTAAAACGTCTGTATAAGTACAGGGCGGCGGCGGCGGGGGGCGGGGGGGTGTTCGGCGGCTCGGCGGTGTGACAGTAACGATATGCAGATTGCTGGAGCGATTTGGCAGCTGAAATGTGGAAACGCTGAAGGATTTATTATTATAGAGCAGTGAGGGGTCGCAGGACAGCGAGCGCTGATCAACTTAAGCAGCACATGAGTGGGATTTCTGACACCGGAGTCAAGAGTAATTTAGAACACGCTTCCGAATTCAGTCCAGACTGTCACTCAGCTCACACGACTGCTCCTTATAATGGGAGTCAATGGGCAGCTGCTGAATTGCACCAGCGCACTGAAACTTATTTTGAATAGAATCGACGGAAATCCAGTCCGAACACCTGAAACTCCTCCTCATCACCAGATCTTTACTGAGACCAGTTCTGAGCATCTCTGTGAAGTAACGTCTAATCTTTTCTGAACCTTCAACGTCTTCTAATCAGATCCATTAGCTTAATAGCTTAAAACACGAGACACAGTGATTAAAACTTAAGATGAATCATTTAAAAGTGTTTACACTTATTTAGTACACTGTTTATTTTTAAAAGTAGTTCAAACTGTTTACAGTTCAAATCAAAGAACAAATATTGTCTAATTTACTTTTCTTAAATGTTATTCCAGTTTAAGTTAAATAAAATTAATTTGAACAAGCATCATAGCAGTGAAGCACTTTTTACACTACTGTAAACTCTGACCTAACACTAGACTCAGGCTAAAGAATGCAAAAGAAAAATCTGGGTGTGAGTTAAATGTGAAATATTAAATAGAGGTAGCCAAATGAGAGAACAACCAACAAATTAAAAAAAAAAGATAATAAATCCAGAACATTGTAACCGGTAGCGTAACAAGGTTTTTTTGGGGGGGATGGTGGGTTCCTGCAATATCAATACCACCTCCATCCTCAAGGGGTGCAGTGGTTTATGCAGACTCCGAGAGGTAGGAGGAAGTATTTGAGTGTAAGAGAGCAGGAAGTGGGAGAGAGATGTTTGGAACCACATGGACTTTTAACTGCCTTAGTCTCTCAAAGCAGGGAGCTTGGTTTCCGCTGCTGGTGTAAGTATTTATTTAAACTTTATTAAGAACTTTTAATGTTTTTGTAAGACAAAGCAGAGATTTCACATGGTGCTTTAAGTTAAGATTAGCATGCTAAGTGTAACAAGGTTAAAATATATATATACTTACTTGTTCTTGTTAAAATTCCACCAAATCCTGATTTTTGTGTAAATATCTGGCTTTGTGTTCTATTCATTTCATATGTGTACTGGGGAACCTTTTATTTTAGAGTTGGTTAATTGTGTACTGTCCCTTTAAGAGACATAGCTTTGCTTGGTGCCATCGCCGCCTCAGTCTGTGAGTATCTAACAGAGAGGAGGTTCGTAGATCTGAGAGTTGAGCATGTTTTTCTGTGTAAAACGACATAAAACGTGCAGTAAACAGTGTTAAACACTAGAAGCAGGTTGTGAACGTGTAAATACTTAGTAGCTTGTAAGTGAACTTTGTAAAATGTCTTCTATGTCGAGTTTTAACCGACACGTGCTCTATGGCTTCACGCTCCCCATGTGCTTTTCTGCTAGGAGGAGACAGATAACCTGAGAGAGAGAGGAGTGTGCATGTTCACTCCAGAGCTGTATGTTCACTCCAGAGCTTTAAGAGATTATCTTTCTGTTTATACAGGTATGTGGTTCCCCAGTCACTACTGTTCACTGTTTAAGACATGCATTTATTAAATGAATGTTTTTGGTAATTGTATTTACATATATAGCTGGTATTAAGATTTATGACAAATCCATATTTCTTTTATTTTATTTTCATGTGTAAAACGCTAATTCATTATAGTACAAATGCAAGTGTGCCTATATAATTACTAGGCTGAGTCTGTGAATATCTACCAGAGAGGAGGAGGAGGCAGATAACCTGTGAGTGAGAGCAGTGTGCATGTTCACTCTAGAGCTATATGTTCACTCCAGCTCTTTAAGAGTTTATCTATCTGTTTATACAGGTATCACCAGTAATAAAGAACCCAAACCAGCAGTGACCGTGCTTAGAGTCCTTCCATCATGCATCACCGATCCCCCCAGAACACAACGCAGAGTATTTATGGGTTACATTTACATTTACCCGTTACATAAGCCGGACCCTTCATGGGTGTGTTTAGGAAGAGTGTTCTGTGTCCTATGGGTTCCTAGTGCCGAGGATTACTATGAGACCCTCATAGTGTAAAAGAACTACACAGGATTTCCACCATCTTTCTCTTGGACACCTACCTCAAACCCCTGGAGCTCCCAGTCCTTTTCCTTTACCCCTCAAATAAAAATGAGGCAGCTCCAATTCTTTTTATTGGCCCTAAAAGAAAACTATGGACTGAAAGTGTTAAACATAATATTCTTATAATATATTGCTTATGCTTTTGTGTGGGTTCGAGGATTTTTTAGTTTTTTTTTTTTCTATTAACATCTTTGTGTGCGGGTACTTTATTTCTACAAGTAACCTTTTTCTCAGTTTTGGTATATTCAGTAAATTTCATAACCTTAGTAATTCGGTAGGTTCAGGCTCCCCTTTTATCTCTTAATTTTGGTGTACATACGTCAGCCCCCCAAATACACACAACCTCCCAAACTAGAAAAACCCAACATCCAGGTCTGATATAGGCTGTGATAAGAAAAATGGATAAATCCCCCCATGAGTGGTTGTAAGAGTCCTTGCAGCTTATGCCTGGTTCACACTACACGACTGATCGGCAACACGGGGTCACCAATTACACGACTTTCACCCTGGAGAACCGCCCACTCATCTGACTGCTAGCGACGCCACGTAGAACATACGCTATTTCCAAAACGGACATCCACAAACAAGCGGTACGAGTCATTACTGCGCTGATCTGCAGCGACAAAAGAAAGAGAAAGAACGAATACGGAGGAGAAGATGGATAAAGCTCTATCAGATGTTCCTCCATTTCTTGAGTCCTAGTAGAGCGAGAACCTCCTGCAGCCATTGGTTACTGTTGGTGTACTCCTCCTCGACTGTTGCGTCGCCCACAACTGCAGAGAGATTGCGCCAAAAATGACGTGGTTCTCTCTCTATGCGGTCCCATTGGCTGTAGCTAGACGACTGGTCTAGATATTAAATGTTCTAGACGTTTACCAGGCGTCTGTGATTAGTCGGCTACAGCGCAGAGTGATCTCCGATTCTCCTCCGAGTCGAGGTTTCTGTCGCCGACCTACGAAAAAACTGTTGGCGACTGAACATCAGCCTAAAGTCGTGTAGAGTGAACTAGACATTAGTGGAGCTAGTAGCTTGAATTGGTTGAGGCCCAGAAGAAAAAGAATGATCTGGAGTAGGTTCTAGATCACTGAGCCACTGTTGACCTTCAGTCGTCCTCACATCTACCAGATGTTCTTCCCTAACTCTGAGATTACCAGGACAGTATGGAAATCTCTGCAGATCAATGCTCAATGACTTCCTGTTGGCTCCCTCTGTTTATACCTTTTAGTCTCAAATGACTCACTACAGCCCCCTAGTGGCTTGGAGGAGAAATGACCACCAACTGTACAGTTACAGTGAGTTTGTAAATTTAAAAGTTTTTCTCTAAAACCATTTACCTCAGTGAAGTTATTAAAGCCATAATATTTCTCTACATCAAGAGAAATTGAGAAAGTTTACTGGATAAACTTATTCAAATAACGGTAAAAATGTCTAAAAATAATTCCAGTCTAATAATCTGCTTACGCTGATCTTCTAATGAGATTACATCGTCGCTGTCTGTCAGAATAAAAGAACTCGGTTCAACGCACGCAGAGCTAAAAGTCAAATGGGTTTAATTAACAAGGTTAGAAATAAACACAACAGCAATACATGGGCAAACACAACAGAAGGACAACGCAAGATCATAAACAGAGAGACAGGCGGAGGTCTAAACCCAGAGATCAGAGATCCAAGCAAACTAGACATGGGGAAAACCAGGAGAGGAGTTTACAGAAGCAAAGTCGGAACCAAACGAGGCAATAAGAATCGGACCTGGAAGACTTCAGGAGTAAAGGAATGTAAAACAAGGTTTAATCTTCGATAGGGTGTACAGTGGGAAGGTTAGTCTTTGGCATAAGCCCAGTCCTAGGCCCAGGTCTTTAACCCTGCAGACCCTCGCAGATCCTGCTGGATATGAGGTGGTGGGGAGGAGGAAGGTGGGGCGTGTAGAAACGTCTGCACCTGAAGGAGAAGTAAAGAGGGAGTGTAAGTTGAATCCTTTTAAAAGCGATTGGTTGGAATAATGAATGAAAGAATGACATAGTGTTGGAGTCTTCCTGGCAGAACCTTTGCTAAAGCTTTTATGGATGAGAGAGAAAGAGAGAGAGAAAAAGAGAGAGAGCGAGAGGGTCAAGAACAAAGAGACTCAGAACCAGAGACAGCAACAAAAAAAAAGCAGAGGCAGAAACGTTCAGTGGTGCAAACAGAGTTTGGCAAAACCTCCCGATGTGTTGACGTGTGAGTGAAGCTTATATGCTGGATGTGTAATGAGCTGCAGGTGTGAGTAATCAGTACTCTGGGGAAGCAGACGTGAGAGCGAAGTGTGATTGGAGGGTTAACAACATGTGTGACATCATGGGGCTGTGCACTCTGGGAACTGGAGTCAGGAAGCTCGGCATCTCCATTTTGGTTGATTTCTCTTGTTCTGTATCACATAAACACAGCAGCTGCTGTTTACAATGTGGGAGAGTTTCATGATGAATGGACCAATAGAAATGCTCCAAAATAGCTTGGAAGAAAATCTGGTTCTACAGACTTGCATTGGAAGTGAAGCCAGTTACTATTTTGGAGAAACTTTTGATTGGATGTATCAGATGCACTGATTAGACTAGTATGTGGGCTGATGTCCGTGTGTGTGGAAGAGTTGGAAGTTGGTGAACTGAGTGGTTTCAGGTGAAGCTGAATGTAAGGTGTTGATAAAGGAAACACTGACTGCTATTAAAATGCATAAAAGTGATGATTTTCTGCCTCGTTAGCGGCGACGCTAATAAATAAATAGAGAGCTGCGTTGGTGCGCTGAGACTTTGTAAAGTGAGTTAAAGTAAACGGGACGTACGTGCAGCTGCGGATCTCGTCCTCGCGCTTCTTCCTCTCCTTCCACTTTCATTAGCGCTTCAATTCGTCTGTACGGCGCGCGGCGCTCGGCCGCCTTAATAAAACGTGACTGATTGATTGAGGGTCGGTGTGGAGCCGGAGCTAATTGGGGCAGGACTGAGGAGTGTGTAAAGTGTGTAATTAGGATAGCAGCTCTTCAGATGTGTGTGTTTGATACGTCCCCCTGACGTGTTTGTAGCCTCGGCTTTATCTCAAAGTCAGTCCGTCCCACTGTCCCAGCGACTGACTGATGTTTTTATTTACTCGGACTGTAATTGCGCGTGGCTGAGCGCCGGGCACGACGAGCGCGCTTAATTACGAACGAGACAGTAATGTGAACTGGCACCAAAGCCAAACGGCAAAGAAATAAAAACTCCCTGAGAATGATAATGAGCAAAACTTGGTTCCGTCATTAAAGAGAAATGATTTGCAGGCGCTGTAATCGATGGCAATCACATGCTAAACGCCACGCTGGCTGGTTTCAGGCCAGGCATGTACATTAACAGCCCCCCCAACCTTCCCCGCCCACCATCAGCCAGGATGTGTTTTTGAAGTTGGCTTCTTTTAGATGTAGCTCTGGAGCTTAAGTCATGGAGGCCTATAGAAATGAGTGGGTTGGGTTGTTTAGTAAGGTTTCAGATGGTCTAAGCTGGTCTAGATGGTGGCTGATGAGCTGATTTGAGATTAGCTGGCCTACCAGCAGAAGCCACTTGGTCAGCCACCTTGGTAATGCTGGTCAAGAACCTTGGTCATGCTGATGGACCTGCTTTCTCAAGCTGGTTATGCTGGTTATCTTTCTCACTCATGCTATTCAAGCTCATTAACCAGTTTTATTAAGGTGGTTCTGCTAGTCATCCAGTTTGGTTATGTTAGTGGACCAGCTTTATTAAAATGGCCATCAACTTCATGCTTATCGATCATCTTAGTCAAGGTGGTTATGCTAGTCATCCAGTTTGGTTTTGCTGGTGGACCATCTTGGTCAGGCTTGTTGAGATGGTCAAAACTAGCTTGGCCGTGGTGGTTGGTCATGCTATTCATGCTGGATCACCCAGATTGTTCACACAATTCATGGTGACCAACCATCTCAATCATGCTACTCACACTGGTCAGCCAACTCGGTCATGCTAGTCAAGTTGCTATATATGTTTTCATTTCAGGTTAGCTGGCCTACCAGCAGGAGCCACTCTAGATCATGCTGGTCAAGAAGCTTGGTCAAACTGGCCATGCTGGTATTCCACTGGGTCACGCTGATCAATCAGCTTGCTCATGCTGGTAGATCTGCTTCGTCAAGCTGGTTATCTGGCTCGGTCATGCTGTTCATGCTCATCGACCAGCTTCAGTAGGGTGCTAGGCTGGTTATACTGTTGGACAGTCTTGGTCAGGCTTATTATGCTGGTTTCTTTGAAGGCCTAAAAGGTTCTGCAGGTTCCACACTGTGGGTGTCGGACACTCTGTGACCCAGTAATCTTTATAAATGGACTGAAGTGTGTTTAGCTAAATACATTTCGTTATTAAAACTGAATAGCGCCTCCTGTAGGGCCTGACTTGTGTCAGTATTTAGGGTTTGTTATTTAGTTTAGATGATGATAATTCTTTGTTGGCCCCGGTGCCAAACATTCCGATCACGTGAATGTCCAGCTCGTTCGGACACCTGTCCGCGCCATATGGACGGCCGTTCTGAAAGTTAACTTTTTTTTTCTTTGCCAGTGCGCAGGTGAGCCATGTGCTGTCAGCAGATTCTATTACGCCGGACAGTCTGTGAGTGTTTGGGGAGGAGGGGGGTGGAGGTTGGTGGTGGTGGGGGGGTGTTTTTCCCCGAGCGTGGCTGCACCTGTTTGGAGCCGGTGAGTAATCAGGCCCAGACGGGGATCTGACGGCCGCCGTGAGGCAGCATATTGCAGAGAGTGAGCAATATGTGTCTCTGTGTGTGTCGGCTGACCGCCTCGCGCTGACACTCGGACTGCTGGGATACAGTCGCTCGCTATTAGCACAACCAGCGTCACGGTAACCCTTTATATCCTGAGAGCTCGTATGTGTCCTGTGGTTTTGTAGGGGTGATGTCGGAGTGGATCAGACGGAGAGACTGTGAACGTGTAGATTCTAAACCTTCAGTCCACATACATAATATATTTAATTTACATATTTAACATATTTAATTATTATAAATAGAATTTGATGGATTGCCTTTACATCAAAAAAACTCACACACACACACACACACACACACACTCTGGAGGTCTCGGTAATGCTGAGCAGATAAACAGGTTGTGCAGACTGAACATCTCATGTTTGGAGCTTCAGGCCAGCAGAGTTTCAGTGAAGACCTCTCTCTGTGTTCTTCCTGAAATCTGAGCTTTACGCTGAAACAATCTCAGCAGGACAAATATGTCATCATACAGGTGAACTGTGCGGAATATTATGGGGTGTAACTGAGGTGCAACTGAACTTCCTTTGAAGTTATTTGAACCTTTTAAGGACATAAAACACCGATTCCTCTTAACTTAATACTCAAAATGTACTCTCAAAGTAATGCTAAAGCTGCATAAACACTTACAGCACTTCACTATGTACTAAACAACAATACTATATATAGAATAATATATTAATGTGTCTGTTTCCTCCATGTATTCAGCTCTTCTCCTAATCAGTTGATCCCTGTTGTTGTGTTTATGTGATATGTAAAGAATGGGATCTAACAAAGCCAAACATTTTTACATTTGTTATTCAGTTTGTCTCAAAAACTATAGTTCTGAACAGGAAGATGTGTATATGAATATAAGTCACACATCAGAGATGTTTTATTGTTACTCTGATGAATCCGATCATTAATAAGCTCCCACTGATCTACTCCATGGATCTGAGAATAAAGGCAGGGTGGAGCTTCTCTTTCACAGTGATAGGAAACACAGCAGCTCATAGAAAGCCTAGATACTGAACACTGACTTGTGTAAGCTCTGTACCGCGTACATTCAGGGGCCGAATTCTCAGATCAGCTTGTCGAGATGTTCGGTTCCATATGCTTAAATATGGTTTCAATGAACAACAAAGTTTTTCATATTTAAAATGATGGAATCTTATGTTCTGTGTGGAGTGTGTATGTTCTCTCCATGCTTGAGTGGGTTCCTCCGGGTACTCCGGTTTCCTCCCACAGTCCAAACACATGCATGTTAGGATCCTCACTCTAAACTGCTTATATGTGTAAGAGTGTTGGCCATGGTGTCACCTTATGATGCTGGGATTGGCTCCAGCCCCCCGTGACCCCGACTAGTGGGATAAAGCAGAAGATGATGGATGGATGGATAAATTAAAATTTTGCCAAATTGAACTGAACTGTGACTGTGTAGAAGAACAAGAGCAGGAGGTTCTCCACCTTATGCAGGAGCTGAAACATTTTGAACTCTCAGCTCCACACTGTAAGTCAGTCTGAGCTGATTCTGGAGATGCAGCTCCACAAAAAATGCAGCACAAACAGGCAGAAGGTCTTCGAGAGCAGATAAGATCTTCACTCCTCACAGACTGAGCAGATGGTGACACTGGGCTGCTGACCAGTGAGCATGAACATGTTGGTAATCTCAAAGTTTGAGCTCCATCTGAGCTCTAGATTTACAGATTCAGCCAATACATCAGCTCGGTTGTTACCGTGCCAACAGCAAGTGGTCAGTAAGTTCATGTTGGCGGCATAGCTTGCTGGAAAACCAACATGGTGTGCAAGAGGACGTTTATACGTGTAATTACATTAATATCACAATACTTTAGTCCAAATAAATTGCATAGGGGGCGGGGCTTGGGGTGGGGGGGTTTCAGGGGAGGAATGATTTTTCTGTTTAGTATTATTTCGGCATCTCCTATTTGTCACCAGAAATCTGAGGCTGTTTTAGAGGCAAAACATTAAAATTTGGAAAATAATAGATAATATATGAAAAATGTTATCTTATTTCACAGGATGCCCATAATATCTTTTATTATTAGTATTATTATTATTAGTTTTATTTTTGTACCCCCTCTTATTATGCCTTTGTTATGTTTCATATTTAATGTATTTATTTTATTTTACTTTTTTATTATTTTTATTTTTTTATATTTCTCAGTTCAGGTTTGTAAGTGGGAGTGGTGGGTGGGGCAAAGGACAAGAGAAGGGGGAAGTAAAACACGTCATGTACATTGTGCTATTGTACTAATAAAAATAAATAACTAACTAAATAAATAAATAAATATGAACACAAGCTAAGAACATTAAACTGTTTGGATTGTTCTGGGTTGAATATTCGTCGCTGAGCAGCTCTGATGTCCACTGAAGTGGACGTGAAGGTGGACGTGTTTAAAATTAAGAAAATACTAAAAAGATTCACAATATTTCAACATTTTTGCACCACAATTATGCAAAATTACACCAAACAGAACATTCTTTAACTGTTTTGTTAATAGTTTTTAATAATTGACTGTTATTAAAGATTTCTCTGATTCGGGAAAGAAAAGAGATGAAAAGCAAAAAAGGCGACATTGAAAGCATTCCATCCTGAGAAGCAGCTTCTTCACCTCCTCGTTCATCCCTCAGTACACAGACCGTACAAATTCACTTGATGTTTGTATAAAAGTATGTAACATTTCAAAAAAGTACAGCATAACAATTCAGGTTTGATTAAACTTTAAATAATAAGAGACAGAACGCAGCAGATGATTACTCTGATGGCTGACGGGTTCAGTAAATCGATGATGTGCTCTCCTTCAGTTACAGTCACAGTGTTGTTTCTGTTGTCTGTGTTTCTGAGAGCCGGTGAACCTGCAGAACACTGGAATGTGGAGTGACCTGCTGTTCTCCTTCCAGCTGCAGGTGAGTGTTTCACTCCGAGACAGTGATGTCAGCTAAAAGGAAACATATACATCTGCAGACACAATTCCCACGATCCACTGACACCGATCTTACATTCCGAATGTAAAACATTCCAGCTTTAATGTTTTATCCCCAACAGCCAAACCAGCTGAGAGCTAACTTAGCTAACAGACAACCCAGCTGTAGCAGTAACACTACACACACACAGCTGTCTCTACACTAACCTCTGTAACAGTAACACTACACACACAGCCCACTCTACACTAACCTCTGTAGCAGCAGTAACACTACACACACACAGCCGACTCTACACTAACCTCTGTAGCAGCAGTAACACTACACACACACAGCCGACTCTACACTAACCTCTGTAGCAGTAACACTACACACACACAGCCGACTCTACACTAACCTCTGTAGCAGTAACACTACACACACACAGCCCACTCTACACTAACCTCTGTAGCAGCAGTAACACTACACACACACAGCCGACTCTACACTAACCTCTGTAGCAGCAGTAACACTACACACACACAGCCGACTCTACACTAACCTCTGTAGCAGTAACACTACACACACACAGCCGACTCTACACTAACCTCTGTAGCAGCAGTAACACTACACACACACAGCCGACTCTACACTAACCTCTGTAGCAGTAACACTACACACACACAGCCGACTCTACACTAACCTCTGTAGCAGCAGTAACACTACACACACACAGCCGACTCTATACTAACCTCTGTAGCAGTAACACTACACACACACAGCCCACTCTACACTAACCTCTGTAGCAGCAGTAACACTACACACACACAGCCGACTCTACACTAACCTCTGTAGCAGCAGTAACACTACACACACACAGCCGACTCTACACTAACCTCTGTAACAGTAACACTACACACACACAGCCCACTCTACACTAACCTCTGTAGCAGCAGTAACACTACACACACACAGCCGACTCTACACTAACCTCTGTAGCAGTAACACTACACACACACACAGCCCACTCTACACTAATCTCTGTAGCAGTAACACTACACACACACACAGCCCACTCTACACTAACCTCTGTAGCAGTAACACTACACACACACAGCCGACTCTACACTAACCTCTGTAGCAGCAGTAACACTACACACACACAGCCGACTCTACACTAACCTCTGTAGCAGTAACACTACACACACACAGCCGACTCTACACTAACCTCTGTAGCAGTAACACTACACACACACAGCCGACTCTACACTAACCTCTGTAGCAGCAGTAACACTACACACACACAGCCGACTCTACACTAACCTCTGTAGCAGTAACACTACACACACAGCCCACTCTACACTAACCTCTGTAGCAGTAACACTACACACACACAGGCGACTCTACACTAACCTCTGTAGCAGTAACACTACACACACAGCCCACTCTACACTAACCTCTGTAGCAGTAACACTACACACACACACAGCCCACTCTACACTAACCTCTGTAACAGTAACACTACACACACACACAGCCGACTCTACACTAACCTCTGTAGCAGTAACACTACACACACACAGCCGACTCTACACTAACCTCTGTAGCAGCAGTAACACTACACACACACAGCCGACTCTACACTAACCTCTGTAGCAGTAACACTACACACACACAGCCGACTCTACACTAACCTCTGTAGCAGCAGTAACACTACACACACACAGCCGACTCTACACTAACCTCTGTAGCAGCAGTAACACTACACACACACAGCCGACTCTCCACTAACCTCTGTAGCAGTAACATTACACACATGTAACCCAGGTGAAAATAGACATTGGGTATTAAATAGTTAATAAATAAGAATAAATATCAAGCAGAAATTTATCATTTAAATAATTTACTTTAGTGATATTAAAAACATCTAAAATAGATAAATAAAATTAAAAACATTATTTCATGGTTTTGGTAATTTATTTTATCATTGGTTGAAGTTGAAAGGTCATGTCTATCAGCCAATCACAGCATTGTTAGTCGTTCTCTTCGGTGGATTCTCGTGCAGAATCGAGGAAGCAAGAACGGGTGAAGTCACGCCTGAGAGTAGCTCCAGTAAAAAGAGAGAAATTTAAGTGTATTTGGTGATTTGTTTTGTCTATGTAAGTGTTTTGGTTACCCTTCTGTCTATGTCGATAGACTGTGGTTTTGTTCAGCGTTTTAGTTTTTAATTACTCTCGAGAAGCACGGAGAAAAGTAAAGTTTTTGTGGATCACGCGTTCAGCACGTGATCAGGGAAAATAGATGGCGAGCCACCGGAGCTAGGAGCTACGACTGGACTGAGTGTTTGTGCGTCGAAAGAAACGTTTTTTTTTCCTCCATTCGGGAGAGTGAACATTGCAGCTTCGGCTTTGTTATTCTTTTCCACTGCCGAGGATCTATCGCCAACCTCGGTCCGACTGTTCAAGTTGAGTCGCTATTTCTCCATCTGGATCACGTGAGCAGCGCGTGTAGTGCTCGCGCTGCTGAGTGAAAGGGAACGACTCATTTTGTTAAAGGACTGTTTAACACAAAGGACTTGATTTAATGGACATTGATACAGTTAACCGTTTTAGGTTTCATGTTTATGTACATACTTTGAATGTGTTTAACTGTAAGGTTGATTGATACTGCATTTACTGGTGTTAACTTTTCATGTGGGCTTAGTGAGATGCCCTATGTTTTGGTTGTAATAACTTACTGATAGAGGGTAATACCAAATGCTTTTGATCTAGTTATGACAAAATAGGCCTAAGTTGATTCACACTGAAGATGGGTAATTAAAAGAAAACTAATCATTTCAAGCTTACACTAGAACACTAATAAGAGCTCAACTGAGAGACTAACTAAACTACTAAAACTAACTAAGTTTAAGTTAACTTGAGGTTAAGAAAAAAAACATTGGGTTTTCTTAACTTAAAGGGTAACTGAGTAAACCTCAGATTCTTGTTGATTCTCTTTGCATTTATATGCAGTTGTTTTCTATGTTATATGTTTGTCTGTGATGTCTTGAAGGATCCTATTTCTTAAATAACACAATTCTACTACTACTTATTTTTTTTATTTTTTTTTATAAAGCCGGCAATTCTAAATTTAACTTTTGGTCTGTGGTGTTTTCTCCGTTCTCCTCTGGTCAATTATTCTTTAATCAATTACTGCTCTTTTACGAACCTAGTTCTGGTCCAACAAAAATAACTTCCTTTTTAATATTTGTAGTAAGTGCTACACACACACAGCCGACTCTACACTAACCTCTGTAGCAATAACACTACACACACACAGCCGACTCTACACTAACCTCTGTAGCAATAACACTACACACACACAGCCGACTCTACACTAACCTCTGTAGCAGTAACACTACACACACACAGCCGACTCTACACTAACCTCTGTAGCAGTAACACTACACACACACAGCCGACTCTACACTAACCTCTGTAGCAATAACACTACACACACACAGCCGACTCTACACTAACCTCTGTAGCAGTAACACTACACACACACAGCCGACTCTACACTAACCTCTGTAGCAGTAACACTACACACACACAGCCGACTCTACACTAACCTCTGTAGCAGCAGTAACACTACACACACACAGCCGACTCTACACTAACCTCTGTAGCAGCAGTAACACTACACACACACATCCGACTCTACACTAACCTCTGTAGCAGTAACACTACACACACACAGCCGACTCTACACTAACCTCTGTAGCAGTAACACTACACACACAGCCGACTCTACACTAACCTCTGTAGCAGTAACACTACACACACACAGCCGACTCTACACTAACCTCTGTAGCAGTAACACTACACACACACAGCCGACTCTACACTAACCTCTGTAGCAGTAACACTACACACACACAGCCGACTCTACACTAACCTCTGTAGCAGCAGTAACACTACACACACAGCCGACTCTACACTAACCTCTGTAGCAGTAACACTACACACACACAGCCGACTCTACACTAACCTCTGTAGCAGTAACACTACACACACACAGCCGACTCTACACTAACCTCTGTAGCAGTAACACTACACACACACAGCCGACTCTACACTAACCTCTGTAGCAGTAACACTACACACACACAGCCCACTCTACACTAACCTCTGTAGCAGTAACACTACACACACACAGCCGCCTCTACACTAACCTCTGTAGCAGCAGTAACACTACACACACACAGCCGACTCTATACTAACCTCTGTAGCAATAACACTACACACACAGCCCACTCTACACTAACCTCTGTAGCAGTAACACTACACACACAGCCCACTCTACACTAACCTCTGTAGCAGTAACACTACACACACACAGACGACTCTACACTAACCTCTGTAGCAGCAGTAACACTACACACACACAGCCGACTCTACACTAACCTCTGTAGCAGCAGTAACACTACACACACACAGCCGACTCTACACTAACCTCTGTAGCAGTAACACTACACACACACACAGACGACTCTACACTAACCTCTGTAGCAGCAGTAACACTACACACACACAGCCGACTCTACACTAACCTCTGTAGCAGTAACACTACACACACACAGCCGACTCTACACTAACCTCTGTAGCAGTAACACTACACACACACAGCCGACTCTACACTAACCTCTGTAGCAGCAGTAACACTACACACACACAGCCGACTCTACACTGACCTCTGTAGCAGTAACACTACACACACACAGCCGACTCTACACTGACCTCTGTAGCAGTAACACTACACACACACAGCCGACTCTACACTAACCTCTGTAGCAATAACACTACACACACAGCCCACTCTACACTAACCTCTGTAGCAGTAACACTACACACACAGCCCACTCTACACTAACCTCTGTAGCAGTAACACTACACACACACAGACGACTCTACACTAACCTCTGTAGCAGCAGTAACACTACACACACACAGCCGACTCTACACTAACCTCTGTAGCAGCAGTAACACTACACACACACAGCCGACTCTACACTAACCTCTGTAGCAGTAACACTACACACACACACAGACGACTCTACACTAACCTCTGTAGCAGCAGTAACACTACACACACACAGCCGACTCTACACTAACCTCTGTAGCAGCAATAACACTACACACACACAGCCGACTCTACACTAACCTCTGTGGAGTCAGTCTATAGGGAATGTGTGATGTGGTGTTGAACATACAGATCTCCTCTGTTCCGGCTCCACTGAGGTGAACTTGTTCCGGTCAGATTCCTGCAGTATGGATTTTCTCCGTGTGGAGCTCAGCATTAAGCACGACGGTAAACGGAGTTCGCTGCAGCAGACGCGCCGGTCACGTGCCGGTCACACAAACTGAAAATATTCGGCCAAATCAAACGAGGCCTTCCGAGGTACTGCCAGACTTCCCGGCTGCTCAGCTGTGCCGAGGAGGATTTCCGAGCGAGGCTGAAAACCTGAGATCCTCCACTCTGTAACGGTGCAGGTGGGAGTTCGGGAACGCTGCTGTTTGCCGGATGTGACTGCACGCTGACACACGGCGTTCCCTGCGGCGCCGGACTCCCACTCTCCTCCTCCACCACATCACTCTGGAACATGTGAGCAACATGTCTGATCTCTGAGGGCTGTTTACGGCGCGGGGTCAGGGAGCAGTCTGATTAGGAGAGAGGAGGTTGATTATAGTTCTGCAGACTCACTCAGGAGTATTCAGCCTCCCTAATCAGAGCAAAAGAGCTGAACACACACTCTGCAGGACGCCGAGCAGCACAGCCAGCAAGGTCCCCTGAATCTGGTCATGCTGCCCCCTTGATGGTCAGAAAGGGAACTGCAGCCTTCACATCACACACTGACCACTGACCACAGAACTTTCTCTTACTGACCGATTACTCTCACACACGACCTCATTTAACAGCTAAAACAGGTTTATTCCAAATCAAACTAATAAACACACATTTATTATTATTATTATTATTATTATTATTATTATTATTATTATTACTATTACTATTATTATTACTAGAGTTTATTCTTTATATTCTTTATACTCTTTATACGTTTCTCCTTTAATCTTTTGGTTCCTCTCAGTGGGTTTTCTTCATGTTTTTAATGAGGTTCTCATGATGAGTCTCAGTTCTTCTTTCTCATGATCTCAGGAAGGTTCTCTTCTTGATCCTTGATCAATGGTTCTTCTTCATGCTCTAAGAGAGGTCCTCTCCAGTTTTTGTCCTTCTTAGCGGTTCTTTATCTCTCGGTGGTTCTAAATCATGCTCTTCTGTCACCCTGAGCTTGTTCACTGGGGGTTCTTTTACATGATCTTAGGGAGGTTCTCATCTTGATCCTTGGTTCCTCTCAGTAGTTCTTCCTCACACTTCTTCAGAATCTTGATTCTTCTTAGTGGATTTTCTTCATGTTCTTAGAGAAGTTCTCATAACGAGTCTCAGTTACTGTCAAAACCTAGGAGGTTCTCCTTGTAAGTTTTGGTTCTTCTTAGCAGATCTTGATTGTGCTTATACAGAGGTTCTTCTCTTGTCTCACTTCCTCTAACTGATTCTTCCTCATGCTCTTAGGGAGGTTTTCTTTTTGAGTCTCAGTTCCTTCTCACTGGTTCTTCCCTACGCTGTTATGGAGTTTCTCCTATTGAGTCTTGGTTCCTCGCAGTGGTTCTTCCTCACACTCTTAATGTTTATCCTTTGATCTCCTCAACATTCTCATGATGAGTCTCAGTTCCTCTCAGTGGTTTTTCCTCAGGTTTCTAGGGAGGTTTTGCTTTATTGTGCTCTTAGGGAGGTTCTCCTGAGTGGTTGTTAATTATGCTCTTGGGGAGGTTCTCCTGAGCGGTTCTTTATTGTGCTCTAGGGAGGTTCTCCTGAGCGGTTCTTTATTGTCCTTTTAGGGAGGTTCTCCTGAGTGTTTCTTTATTGTGCTCTTAGGGAGGTTCTCATCTTGATTCTTGGTTCCTCTCAGTAGTTCTTCCTCACACTCCTTCAGAATCTTGATTCTTCTTGGTGGGTTTCTTCATGTTCTTAGAGAAGTTCTCATAATGAGTCTCAGTTCCTGTCAGTGGTTCTTCCTCATGCTCTTAGGGGGTTTCTCCTTTTGATTCTCATTTCCTCTCTCTGGTTCTTCTTTATGCTTCTACTGAGGTTCTCCTATTGAGTCTTGGTCCTGTTCATACAGAGTTTCTTCTTTCTAGGTTTGGTTTTTCTCAGTGGTTCTACCTCTTGCTCCACTCGTTTACGGGGGGCTTGGAACAGGGTCTTATTCCTTCAGCAGCTCTGGGATGTGAGAGAATCTCTCGCCAACAACAAACAACCGAATATCTAACCGCGGTTACTGGTGGTAACAAACATCTCCTAGTACTTCATTATCTTCTGCCTCAGCTTCTCTCCGGAGCTGAGCTCCACATGTAAAAGTCCACTGTTTCTATTTATAAGGTTTAAAAATGGCTTAAAGAACAACTGGAACATGAACACCTGCAGCATCAGCTCCACAGTCCTGCTATAAATAACAGCAGGTGCTGGCACTGCACAACGTGACTCACCTGGACTAACACCGCCCGTCAGAGAATGTTCTGACTTTGTAGCAGAAACAGAGAAAAACTCTTCTCAACTGCAGGACCGACAAAACACTCCTAACCTTCTGGAACCAAATCTGTTTCTTTTTGGCTTAAACAGGTTTAATTTAGGCTCAGATTTATAGTTAGGCTCAGAAACAGTCTCAGTACATACATTACACACGTACATACATCTAATAAATATATTATAATAATAAATACACTCAGTTAAAGCACTGGATACATTCACACAGCAGGTAAAAGCTTTCAATATGTATAATTAATTACAGTAGAGTAATAAAAACATGAATACATAGATACAAGATAAAAGATTTCACTGTAAATTAACAGTAAAATAATGAGAGACGCCAGTACATAACTTATTTTACAGTACATGTACTGTAATTTATTTTAACAGTATTGTACTGTTAATTGAATTACAGTATATGACAGTAAAATAACTGTGTATTTAAGGTACTAACCAACTACCCAGCCAGCTAGCTAACTAGCTAACACCTTTCAAGCTACAGTTTCTAAATGAAGCAGACCTAACTACCAACATCTTCTATCTTAAAAGCTTAATAATTATACTGATAAAACCATATCACTGCAAACATCAGGAGACTCGACGTTAACAGCTCCCTCTTTCTTGAGTTTCACGAGGACCGCCGCAGCTGCAGTCCAAACCGGTCAGTTGTAAATGCCCCAGCTCGCGTCTCCTCGTCTAAGAACTGATTTAGATTATCTTTCTATATTTTACGAATTAACTCAATACAAGCTGCCCGGCACTTCCTGCACTGACTGAATGAGCTGAAATAATCTTAACTCAGCTGAGCCCAATAGGCTGGCCCCGCCCACTGCATATATTCTATCATTTAAATGAGTGGAAGCAGTCTGGATAGGGTTATCATTAAAATATACATTAGTCTGTAATCACCAGTATGATTTTGATGGATAGTGACTGGACTGTAAAGGGATGATTGTGCATGTTTCCACAGGTTGACAGAAAATACTGTATTTTGCTGATAAATTACAGTTATTTTCTGTTATTGGGCGACTGATTGCATTACTGTTAATTTACATACGCTGTGTGATTATTTGACTGTATTTTTACAATTCTTATAAAAAACAGTAAGATACTGTTGTATATCTACAGTATTTACAGCAATTCATTACAGTGTAAAACATAAACAGTGCATACGTCCTGAGAGTTTATATACAGTATATACAATAACTGTGTAGATATGAGTAGTGCAGTCATACTAGAACATGAAGTACGGTACTAGTGCAGGGAGTACAAGTATAATAATAATAATAATAATAATAATAATAATAATAATATTAATAATAGATTTCTTCATATTTATAATTTTATTATTTGGAAAATAACAAAAACTCAAATTCCTTGAGTTCAATTAGCACATCAAATGAAACAGATGTCAGGGGCCTTGAGGAGGTCCGCTCTCCAAAGTTTGCTTATTCACGTCAACACAAAGCTATAATTCCGGTTTTCAAGCTCCTCGTCAAGACAAAGAGGAAGGTCTTCTTTTGTTCCTCAGACGCTGCTCCCGCACTAACGAAGATTTCCAGAATGTAGACGAGCGCGTCGCTGCACATTAATCCGTATCCGTACACGTTCGGCTCTGAGTGGAGACGCTGAGGCTCAGACAGATCAAAGCTGAAGGTAGTTTGATATGTTACTGACCAGCTTTACGGTTCTAGCTTCGTCTGCAGTAGGACGGCTGTACTGACCGCGTTACATAAGCTGCTACATCTTCCTCACAACTAAATACTCACCTGCAATCCGTGATGCTTTGTAGTTCCTTAATAACCCAGAGTGATAACCTTTTATCTTTTTATGCTATTTGAATCTAAAATCATTAGTAAATATGTAATAGAAGAATTTACTTATTTAGAATTTAGAAATTACTTAGAAAAATAATTAGTCCCAGGTTCAGGTTTATATGAAGTGTCTTTAATAACTGTGTAGTTATACAACAATGTAACTACTAGAGATGTAGCCACTGTTACAGATGTGTATCAGTTTGTTTATATATATATATTTAATTTCAATTCAAGCAGCTTTACAGAAGTTCTAAAAACAGACAGTTACAACATATATATGCCCCCAGTGAGCAAGCCAGAGGCAACAGTGAGCAAGACCACCTCCCTCAGACTGGAGGAAGAAACCTTGGGAGGAACCAGACTCACAAGTGGAGACCCGTCCTCCTCTGATCAAACAGTATTTACAGTTTAAACTAAACACCAAAGAAAAGAGTCTCTGTTTGAAATCTGGATAGCAAAGCTTTAGAAGCTGCTCAGGTAGAGGCAGTCTCTGACTGAGGCAGTCTCTGACTGAGGCTTTATGTGAAGTGGGCGGAGCTGAAACAGTCCCATCCTATCTCAATGCTGGAGCATCTGGATGGTACAGTGATGTAACTGAGGGTGTAGCAGTAACACAGATGGACAGGTGAGCTGGCTGGTGATGGTGGGGTGGAGGATGGTCAGTCCTTCAACAGCGTTCAACAGACAGGAGGACATTCATTACCTCAGGAAGAGTAAAGAGAGAATGATTGTAAAGAATATATATATATATATATATAATTATTATTATGTAACAACAAGGTGTATAATTTTATGTCCTTTTACTGCATAAAACCAACCTGTGTGTATAAAACGATGGACAGAAAAAAATGAGTTTTATTAAGAATTTAATATACTCCTCTAATTTTTTCCATCCTCGGAGCTCAGCCACATCTCTATTACTCATAATTACTTATTGATGAAAGCGTACGTGTGTGTGTGTGTGTGTGTGTGTATAAATATATTAAGCCTTCAGTCAATTGGAGTTCTGGTGAAGCTGTGATGGAGAAAGTGGTGGAATCTATATTTTGACTTTAATTCCTCTGGCTAATAATTTGGGGAAATGAAGGTAATTGACGCTAATGTGACTATTTGCTTTGAGTAATAAGTGGAGGGCCGGACTGAAATGAGACGTCGGCTCTCGCTCGGAGATTGAAAGTGAGTAGAATAGACGGATGCCTACTTGCCGGTGAGCCGTGCGAGTGAAGGGCAAACACAGTGAAAGTGTCTGAGCTCCATTCAGAGGAACACAGGCACATTTACATCACTCCACTTCCTTTATGAGCGAGCGTGTCGCAGCCACGCCGTGAATATATCTCACTCCTCTGCGTGAAGGTCCGCGCGGGCTTCAGAATGCGGCCCTTATTCAGCCCATTCAGATTTGTGGTCAGGTGAAGACGCTTTAAAGGGGAGACGCCGCGCGAGAGGATGATCATAACTCCACAGTTTCCATAACGCTATTCACCTCCTGCTTACTGCATGAGCGCCTCACCATAATCAGCCCTTTCAGCCGCGCCTCTCTCCAGCATTAAAGAATCTTCAGTCAAATGACCCTCAGCTGCACGACGGAGACGCTCACGGAGAGGAAATCCAGTGACAACTGCAGCAGGAAAGACTCGGAAATCTTCCTCGGAAGAATAAATGAGAAATAGGAGGGCGACGGAACCTCTTCTCCAAAAACTGGGGCACAACATTCTAAACTCCAACAAGGCAGCAGTTAAAACAGCGATAGGAAACATATCAGTTCAGTTTACAAGAAGACGACCTTAAAAACGTTTATTATTAGTTATTACAGTTTTTCTCCGTCGATTTGGTTCAATTTTCAGATCAAAATTGAAATTCTCAAAACTGTTCACTGTCACTCTCCACGTCTCCTCCTCACTTGAGCACATCGTAATAACAGTTCTCGTTGTGTTTCACATTTTACAAATGCTTGTGTACGTTCACGCTAATGGTCATGTACACCTGTCTGCTGTTCTTTGCGAAATCAGTTGCTTACGTCATGTTTATCAAACTGTGTTCTACTGATTATCTGTCGAACCTTTTAAAACATTTAGGCTTCAGGTCGTTGTCGAGGTCAGTACGCGTGCAAAAGGGCTGAACATGTCAAAATCTCTCGAACAGAATTTGTGCATTTCTATAAAAACTTTTTGGTACATTTTGGGAATTTTTATTATAGTCATTTATTATTATAGTCATTTTCCAATTTATCAGTCTGTAGTCTGGACACACAGTCTGATATTACAGCAGATTCCAATCACTACACTATACCAACCTCTACACTATACCAACCACTACACTATACCAACACTACACTATACCAACCTCTACACTATACAAACTTCTACACTATACCAACCTCTACACTATACCAACCTCTACACTATACCAATCTATACACTATACCAACCACTACACTATACCAACCACTACACTATACCAACCACTACACTATACCAACACTACACTATACCAACCACTACACCAACCACTACACTATAATAACCACTACACTATACCAACCTCTACACTATACCAACCACTACACTATACCAATCTATACACTATACCAACCACTACACTATACCAACCACTACACTATACCAACCACTACACTATACCAACACTACACTATACCAACCACTACACTATACCAACCACTACACCAACCACTACACTATAATAACCACTGCACTATACCAACCACTACACTATACCAACCACTACACCAACCACTACACTATAATAACCACTACACTATACCAACCTCTACACTATACCAACCTCTACACTATACCAACCTCTACACTATACCAACCAATACACTATATCAACCACTACACTATACCAACCACTACACTATACCCACCACTACACTATACCCACCTCTACACTATACCAACCACTACACTATATCAACCACTACACTATACCGACCACTACACTATACCGACCACTACACTATATCGACCACTACACTATATCGACCACTACACTATATCGACCACTACACTATATCGACCACTACACTATACCAACCTCTACACTATACCAACCACTACACTATACCGACCACTACACTATACCGACCACTACACTATACCGACCACTACACTATACCGACCACTACACTATAATAACCACTACACTTTACCCACCACTACACTATACCCACCACTACACTATACCAACCACTACACTATACCAACCACTACACTATACCAACCACAACACTATAATAACCACTACATTTTACCCACCTCTACTCTATACCAACCACCACACTATACCAACCTCTACACTATACCAACCTCTACACTATACCAACCTCTACACTATACCCACAACTACACTATACCAATCACTACACTATACCAACCTCTACACTATACCCACAACTACACTATACCAATCACTACACTATACCAACCTCTACACTATACCAACCACCACACTATACCAACCTCTACACTATACCCACAACTACACTATACCAACCTCTACACTATACCAACCTCTACACTATACCAACCACCATTCCTGCAGAGACTGGATTAGACAGGAGATTCTTTCCACGCTGCATTGCAAGGGAAGATATCCCGTGTGACGTGGCTCAATAGAGGAGCGTCAGGATGTATAGAGAAGAAAGTACTCTAACTCCTTAAGTTTTTGTCTCAGGGTGTTTTGAATGTTTAGAGTTTCTAATGGTGTTGTTTTTTCTTTGTGTTATCGAGTGCTGCCAAACAGTCTGTCTGTCGTTCCTGATTTTTTTTTCTGATTTTATTTGCCAACAAATTGCAGCGCAAACAATACAGTAAAATAATATTATTATATAAATTGAATTCCAGTTTAATTTCTTGCTGTTAGTCTCCCTTGTTGTGTTCTGTGTAAGTTTGTATTGTGTGTGTAACACACACCGTTTTAATTGATCTGCCACAGAATGTGCGATGTTCTTATAATCTAAAGCTAGTTTCCATCAGAATATACTTAGTGTTCACTGCTGCTCTGACATGACTAAGATTTTTAACTAGCTTGTTCATAGCCTATCACACTCGGACTAGACCTTCTGATGGCACTGACTAGTTGATTGACATAAATATAACTGTTTTGAGAAATGCGCTTGTTGTGATGCCGACGTAAATCCTGATGTGAGAAACTAACCAAATCAACTGAGAACTGTAATCAGCTCACCAGCACATCTCTTACCTCCTTCTGGTTCTCTCTTTTACTTTATACGCTTATAGTTAGATCTGCTGGAGTCCCCAGCCACACTCTGAAATCTGATTTATTTATTTTCATATTCTCTACACTCATACTCCTGAGCAGAAGTATGGAGGCTGCTGCTCTCCATATCTGCACATAAAAGCACATGTAACTTTTATTTTTTATTTTTTATTATAAAAAATAAAAAAGTACTTTAATTTTATTAACTTCAACTTATATTATTATACTTGATCTATTTTGTATATATTTTTATTTATTTATTTTTGTTGTCTATTGGTGAAAGAAATAACAACAAAATTAGAATTTCATTGTACAGCGTAACTGTCTGTTTCTGCTGTGCATAATAAAACTCTTGAATCTTGAATCAGAACTAACTCCCGTCCTGCTGAACACTGGTGGAAGGGTCTCCTCCTCACCCATCACCAACCAGCTCTCCTTATCATCTGCTACACCCTCAACTACATCACTGTTATCATCCAGATGTACCAGCATTGAGATATACCCACTTTTCATAAATACTCAGTCAGAGACTGCCTCAGTCACAGACTGCCTCAGTCAGAGACTGCCTCTACCTGTACAGTTTCTAAAGCTTCTACCATCCAGACTTCAAACAGAGACTCTCAGTTCTATTCTGAGTTTATCTTAATAAACTGTAAATACTGTTAAAGACATAAATACATAAAGACAGAGAAAGAAAGAGAGAGAAAGAGAGAGACAATAAGAAAGACAGAAAGACAGAGACGGCGAGATAGAGAGAAAAAGAGAGAGACATTAAGAAAGAGAGAAAGAAAGAGAAAGAGTGTGTGTGAGAGAAAGAGTGTGAAAGAGAGACAGAGAAAGATAGAGAGAGGGAGAGACCAATAGAAACAGAGAGAGTGTGTGTGAGAGAGAGAGAATCTTTGAAGGTCTTTATAGTTTATTGAGTGTTCTGTGTGCTGATGTTCTGTGTGAGTCCTGTTTTGTGTTTATAGACACACTGAGACTGTTTACTGTGTGTGTGTGTGTAAGAGTGTGTGTGTGTGCGTGTGTGTGCGTGTGTGTTTTCACTCTTCTAACTCTTCACCCTGCAGCATCACCTACAGCATCAGCTCCCAACAGCTACTCTCTATTACACCCCCCTTTTCTATCTCCCCCTTTTCTCTACCCCCCTTTTCTCTCCCCCCCTTTTCTATCTTCCCCCCTTTTCTCTCTCCCCCTTTTCTCTCTCCCCCTTTTCTCTCTCCCCCTCTCTCTCTCTCTCTCTCTCTCTCTCTCTCTCCCTCTCTCATTCGATACTATACAAACCACTACACTATACTAATCACCACATTAAAACAACCACTACACTATACCATCCACTACACTATACCCACCGCTAAACTATACCAACCAGTACACTATACCAACCTCTACACTATACCAACCACTACACTATACCAACCACCACACTATACCATCCACTACACTATACCCACCGCTAAACTATACCAACCGGTACACTATACCAACCTCTACACTATACCAACAACTACACTATACCAACCACTACACTATACCAACCTCTACACTATACCAACCACTACACTATACCAACCTCTACACTATACCAACCACCACACTATACCATCCACTACACTATACCCACCACTAAACTATACCATCCACTACACTATACCCACCACTAAACTATACCAACCACTACACTATACCAACCACTACACTATACCAACCACCACACTATACCAACCACTACACTATACTAATCACCACATTTAAACAACCACTACACTATACCCACCGCTAAACTATACCATCCAGTACACTATACCCACCGCTAAACTATACCAACCACTACACTATACCAACCACCACACTATACCAACCTCTACACTATACCAACCACTACACTATACCAACCACCACACTATACCATCCACTACACTATACCCACCACTAAACTATACCATCCAGTACACTATACCAACCACTACACTATACCAACCACTACACTATACCAACCACCACACTATACCAACCACTACACTATACTAATCACCACATTAAAACAACCACTACACTATACCCACCGCTAAACTATACCATCCAGTACACTATACCCACCGCTAAACTATAATAACCACTACACTATACCAACCACTACACTATACCAACCACTACACTATACCAACCACTACACTATACCAACCACTACACTATACCGACCACTACACTATACCGACCACTACACTATACCGACTTCTACACTATACCAACCACTACACTATACCAACCTCTACACTATACCGACCACTACACTATACCAACCACTACACTATACCGACCACTACACTATACCAACCACTACACTATATCAACCACAACACTATACCAACCTCTACACTATATCAACCTGTACACTATACCAACCACTACACTATACCAACCACTACACTATACCAACCACTACACTATACCAACCACTACAATAGATTAATCACTACACTATACCAACCACTACACTATATCAACCACTACACTATACCGACCACTGCACTATACCGACCACTACACTATACCAACCACTACACTATATCAACCACAACACTATACCAACCTCTACACTATATCAACCTGTACACTATACCAACCACTACACTATACCAACCACTACAATAGATTAATCACTACACTATACCAACCACTACACTATATCAACCACTACACTATACCAACCTCTACACTATATCAACCTGTACACTATACCAACCACTACACTATACCAACCACTACAATAGATTATTCACTACACTACACCAACCTCTACACTATACTAATCACTACACTATACCAACCTCTACACTATACCAACCACTACAATAGATTAATCATCACACAACACCAATATCTACACTATACCAACCTCTACACTATATCAACCTGTACACTAAACCAACCTCTACACTATACCAACCACTACAATAGATTATTCACTACACTACACCAACCTCTACACTATACTAATCACTACACTATACCAACCTCTACACTATACCAACCTCTACACTATACCAACCACTACAATAGATTAATCACTACACTACACCAATATCTACACTATACCAACCTCTATACTATACCAACCACTAAACTATACCAACCACTACAATAGATTAATCACTACACTACACCAACCTCTACACTATACCAACCCCTACAACAGATTATTCACTACACTACACCAACCACTACACTATACTAATCAATACCCTATACCAACCTCCATGCTATACTAATCACTACAATATACTAACCACTACACTATACCAACCTCTACACTATACCAACCACTACACTATACCAACCACTACAATAGATTAATCACTACACTACACCAACCTCTACACTATACTAATCACTACAATATACTAACCACTACACTATACCCACCTCTACACTATACCAACCACTACACTATACCAACCACTACACTATACCAAACACTACACTATACCAACCACTACACTATACCCACCTCTACACTATACCCACCTCTACACTATACCCACCACTACACTATACCCACCACTACACTATACCAACCACTACACTATACCAACCTCTACACTATACCAACCACTAAACTATACTAACCACTACACTATACCAACCTCTACGCTATACCAACCATTACACTACACCAACCTCTACACTATACTAACCACTACAATAGATTAATCACTACACTACACCAATCTCTACACTATACCAACCACTAAACTATACCAACCACTACAATAGATTAATCACTACACTACACCAACCTCTACACTATACCAACCCCTACAATAGATTATTCACTACACTACACCAACCACTACACTATACTAATCAATACACTATACCAACCTCCATGCTATACTAATCACTACAATATACTAACCACTACACTATACCCACCTCTACACTATACCAACCACTACACTATACCAACCACTACACTATACCAACCACTACACTATACCAACCTCTACACTATACCAACCACTATACTATACCAACCACTACGCTATACCCACCTCTACACTATACCAACCACTACACTATACCAACCACTGCACTATACCAACCTATACACTATACCAACCTCTACACTATACCAACCACTACACTATACCCACCTCTACACTACATCTCTCGCTCTCTATCTGTGGAGCTTCATCCACAAGCCTTTTCAGTTTGTGGTCAGGTTGTTCAGCTCCTGGTTGTTATTTTTGGTGAGTTTTGAACATTCTGGTCATTTCTTGGTCACTGTATGCTACTGGACTTTGATGGACAGTGCTGGACACAGCATGTCACACAGCAGCTCTTTAACAAGCTTCATACTCACTGGGCTCGGCCACGAGAGAGAGGAAACACTCCAACACGCGCTTACAAGGTTAATTAAAAACGCTGCACCGTACCGACGCAGCGCCGATAAAAGGTGAAAGTTAAGAAAAGCAGAGTGAAATTCTAATGAAAATAGTCGCCCCCTCCACACGTTATTCCCTTAATCACTGATTACTCTCCTCCTGTTAATTGAAGATAATTATAGGATTTTAATTTTCGAATGTAGGTTAGGGGAGAAAGTGAGAGAAACCATTACAGATGTCTGGGGGTTCAGGGCCTCTTGAGTGACGTAAATGAAGAGCTTAATTCAGGCTGAATGTCTTCAGCTGGAAATGTTAAAGTCTTAAAGGTCAGAATTAAGGGTCAGCGAGGGTCTGTACGTGTTAAAGACTTACAGCCGCTGCTTAAAGCTGGGGGCGGATCCTCCGTCACTCAGTGTGCCGTCATCTGGAGGAGGGAACGTTAGGGAGATCTTTTCACTGCCACTGATATTCAGCTGGTCAGAGTGCCAGAGCCAAAACACGGCCTGGAGTATTTTCTGCTCTAACTACCTCAACAGACAGACGGATTGATCAATAACTTAATTGATTGACATACAAACAGACCAATCTGCTGCAGAATGTATTAAACATTATATTTAGCTATAATCAGTCTTAGCGTTCCAAAATTAACACAGTCTGATTGCCGTCTTCAGACTAGCCAATCAGGAATAAGCAGATTATCCTACTAATATAATGTAATTAATTGATTGTTACATTTAATACCCATTGCAGTTAAAGTGATACATTTAGATTTATATACAGATACAGCTATATATACAAAGACCATATATAAAAAACACAGACCTTATGTAAACGCAGACACAGTTTAAAAACACAGTGTATACACAGAGACAGTATATTCACAAACTGTATATAAATCCAAAGACAGTATATAAACATAGAGACAGTATATAAACATAGAGACAGCATATAAACACAGAAACAGTTTTTACCCAGAGACCGTGTATACACACAGACAGGATATACACATAGACAGTGTATACCCAGAGACAGTATATAAACATAGACAATATATATACAGAGAAAGAAACCATATAAACATAGATATGGTATATACACAGAGACAGTATATAATCACAGAAAAAGCATACAGACACAAAGACGGTACATAAGCAAAGACAATATGTGCACAGACAGTATACAAACATTAAGTACAGTATATGATCACAGAAAAAATATATAAACATAGAGATAGTATGTAATCACAGAAAATTGTTTATACATATAGAAAGTATGTAATCACAGAAAAAAATTATTAGAAAAAAAGGTATATAAACAGAGACATTATGTAATCAGATAAAAAGTAGAGACGTTATGTAATCACAGAAAAAAATTACAGAGACATAGAGATGTATATACACAGAGACTGTATATAAACATAGATAATATGTGCATAGACATAATATAAGCACAGACAGTATACAAACATTAAATGCAGTATGTAATCACCAAATATATATATAAATGTAGAGACAGTATGTAATCACAGAAAAGAGTATATAAACATAGATAGTATGTAATCATAGAAAAAGTATATAAACATAGAGACAGTATATACACAGAGACTGTATATAAACACAGACAATATGTGCATAGACAGTATATGAGCACAGAGAGTATATAATCCCAGAGACAGTATATTAGCACAGACGTTATAAGTATATAATTACAGAGGCTGTATAGAAACACAGACAGTATAAGTGTTTAATCCTAGAGACAGTATATTAGCACGGACAGTAGAAGTATATAATCACAGACAGTATAGAAGCAGAGACAGTATATAATCCTAGAGACAGTATATAAGCACTGACAGTATAAGTATATAATCACAGACAGTATAGAAACAGATACAGTAAATAATCTTAGAGACAGTATATAAGCACAGACAGTATAAGTGTTTAATCCCAGAGACAGTATATAAACACAGAGAGTGTATAATCACAGAGATGGTATAGAAACAGAGACAGTATAGAAACACAGAGACAGTATAGAAACAGACAGTATATAAACACAGAGAGTGTTAAATTACAGAGATGGTATAGAAACAGACAGTATATAAACACAGAGAGTGTATAATCACAGAGACGGTATAGAAACAGAGACAGTATAGAAACACAGAGACAGTATAGAAACAGACAGTATATAAACACAGAGAGTGTTAAATTACAGAGATGGTATAGAAACAGACAGTATATAAACACAGAGAGTGTATAATCACAGAGACGGTATAGAAACAGAGACAGTATATAAACACAGAGGCACTCAGCTTTCTGAACAGGCTCCTGAGTGAAACCTGGAGGGGTGATCAGGTCAGCCGCCACTTCAATAATATATAAAATAAAATAATGAATCATTAAATAAATGAGAGTGAATTAGAGGAGGTAAAAGAGAGGAACAGATAAAAAGCTCCTCCATTAGTGGAGACGTCTACAGTAGACCAGGAGCGAAAGGTCATTCCACTTCATCTTCATCTGAAAGCAGCTCGGAGAGCGCAGCGTTTAATAATGTAGTGTTTAGAGCGTAGATGTACATACAATACTCAGCACGTATTACACCCTCAGCTACGCACAACTTCACAGCCGTTACTGCGAATTCACCATCGCACGCTCACGCCGCGTGAAGGACGGCCGGTGAACAAAAATTAAATTATTAAATAATAAAATCAGGTTCTCTTTAGCTATTAGCACTGATGGTGATACTTGTAGAAACATAAACTGTATATATAAAAAAGATTTTAATTCAGATTTTAATTTTGAACCTCTGTATCCAATCCATCCATTAAATTCAATAATGGAACTGAATCCTGGTCTGAGATCAGCGAGACGTCTCCGCTCTGTATTTTATAGTGTTTAACTGTTGGCCAGTCTTAAACACTCAGGACCGCTGCAGACTCTCAGACTGGAGCTCCTCCCGAGCGTCACAGATCTAAACACTGTTCTTGTTGGCGCTCGTTAAAGCGGAGGTGCTGCTGAGGTGAGTGATGCTGCTCTTTTCATCAACACACTTAGAGAAGAATGTTTCCCGCGACTGAGAACATTTGTTAAAGTAATTTAGGTCTAGATTAAATATTAAACGTTCTAATACAAATTGAGTCTCGGAACTGCAGGTGCACTTCATCATGAAGCTGAGAGACTTTTAATTTCATTACTGAGTGACAGTAAAAGCAGAGCTTTATCATTCGGTACAGGATGAAGGAGCATGACCTCACAGGGCCACGGTTCGTCCACCTTCTAATAAACTACTGCCTTAAACCAGCATCTCATATATTAATATACATCACTGAGTTTCTATAGTGTGAACTGCAGATGGAGTGATTCCTCACATAGGGGGCGCTATCACACTCTCTCAGAACGTCCGTGGTTGACGCGGTTCTCTCAGATTCAGTTTAACTGAGAATCACGAGAGACTGAACTTCCTGTTCCAGATTCTTGTAGCTGTAGTTTAAACCTCTCACCAGTGACCAGTCACATCACCCCCAGACCAACTGTTCACTCTACAATACTCACTCCTACTGAGCACACGAGGGTGAAGCAGCTCACTCACCAGTTTTCCTGTTCCACCTTAAACAGTGCAGCAGGAGCCAGAACGTACCTGCACCTCCATTTAAGGTGGAAACAGGAGAACTGGTGAAGGAGAAGCTGAGCTGATGGTGCTGGTGGTCAGTAGGAGTGAGTATTGTAGTGAGAGTGATCTGGGGGTGAACACTGTTGGTCAGTAAAAGTGAGTAGTGTAGTGTGTCAGGGTGATCTGGGGGTGAACACTGGTGGTCAGTAGGAATGAGTATTGTAGTGTGTACAGGTGATCTGGGGTGAACACTGGTGGTCAGAAGGAGTGATACAGAGTCAGAGATACTCACACGGCTGATCCAGAGTCAGTGACACTTACACAGCTGATCCAGAATCAGTGATACTTACACAGCTGATCCAGAATCAGTGATCCTTAAACAGCTGATCCAGAGTCAGTGATACTTACACAGAGATCCAGAGTCAGTGATACTTACACAGCTGATCCAGAGTCAGTGATACTTACACAGAGATCAAGAGTCAGTGATCCTTAAACAGCTGATCCAGAGTCAGTGATACTTACACAGAGATCCAGAGTCAGTGATACTTACACAGAGATCAAGAGTCAGTGATACTTACACAGCTGATCAAGAGTCAGTGATACTTACACAGCTGATCCAGAGTCAGTAATACGTACACAGAGATCCAGAGTCAGTTATACTTACACAGCTGATCAAGAGTCAGTGATACTTACACAGAGATCCAGAATCAGTGATACTTACACAGCTGATCAAGAGTCAGTGATACTTACACAGCTGATCCAGAGTCAGTGATACTTACTCAGAATCCAGAGTCAGTGATACTTACACAGCTGATCCAGAGTCAGTGATACTTACACAGCTGATCCAGAGTCAGTGATACTTACACAGCTGATCCAGAGTCAGTGATACTTACACAGCTGACACAGTCAGTGATACTTACACAGCTGATACAGAGTCAGTGACACTTACACAGCTGATCCAGAGTCAGTGATACTTACACAGAGATCCAGAGTCAGTGATACTTACACAGCTGATCAAGAGTCAGTGATACTTACACAGCTGATCAAGAGTCAGTGATACTTACACAGAGATCCAGAGTCAGTGATACTTACACAGCTGATCAAGAGTCAGTGATACTTACACAGCTGATCCAGAGTCAGTGATACGTACACAGAGATCCAGAGTCAGTGATACTTACACAGCTGATCAAGAGTCAGTGATACTTACACAGAGATCCAGAGTCAGTGATACGTACACAGAGATCCAGAGTCAGTGATACTTACACAGCTGATCCAGAGTCAGTGATACTTACACAGAGATCCAGAGTCAGTGATACTTACACAGCTGATCCAGAGTCAGTGATACTTACACAGCTGATCAAGAGTCAGTGATACTTACACAGCTGATCCAGAGTCAGTGATACGTACACAGAGATCCAGAGTCAGTGATACTTACACAGCTGATCCAGAGTCAGTGATACTTACACAGCTGATCCAGAGTCAGTGATACTTACACAGCTGAACCAGAGTCAGTGATACGTACACAGAGATCCAGAGTCAGTGATACTTACACAGCTGATCCAGAGTCAGTGATACTTACACAGAGATCCAGAGTCAGTGATACTTACACAGCTGATCCAGAGTCAGTGATACGTACACAGAGATCCAGAGTCAGTGATACTTACACAGCTGATCAAGAGTCAGTGATACTTACACAGAGATCCAGAGTCAGTGATACTTACACAGAGATCCAGAGTCAGTGATACTTACACAGCTGATCCAGAGTCAGTGATACTTACACAGCTGATCCAGAGTCAGTGATACGTACACAGAGATCCAGAGTCAGTGATACTTACACAGCTGATCCAGAGTCAGTGATACTTACTCAGAATCCAGAGTCAGTGATACTTACACAGCTGATCCAGAGTCAGTGATACTTACACAGCTGATCCAGAGTCAGTGATACTTACACAGCTGACACAGTCAGCGATACTTACACAGCTGATACAGAGTCAGTGACACTTACACAGCTGATCCAGAGTCAGTGATACTTACACAGAGATCCAGAGTCAGTGATACTTACACAGCTGATCTAGAGTCAGTTATACTTACACAGCTGATCCAGAGTCAGTAATACTTACACAGAGATCCAGAGTCAGTTATACTTACACAGCTGATCCAGAGTCAGTAATACTTACACAGAGATCCAGAGTCAGTGATACTTACACAGCTGATCCAGAGTCAGTGAAACTTACACAGCTGATCCAGAGTCAGTGATACTTACACAGAGATCCAGAGTCAGAGATACTTATACAGCTGAACCAGAGTCAGTAATACTTACACAGAGGTCCAGAGTCAGTGATACTTATACAGCTGATCCAGAATCAGAGATATTATACAGCTGATCCAGAGTCAGTGATACTTACACAGCTATAGATAGATAGATAGATAGATAGATAGATAGATAGATAGATCTTTATTGATCCCTTTGGGAGGGTTCCCTCAGGGAAATTAAGATTCCAATAGCATCACAATAAATTACAATAAACACACAAGAAACATATGAAAGGAATATAAATAAAAAAAATCCTGATACAGAGTCAGTGATACTTACACAGCTGATCCAGAGTCAGTGATACTTACACAGCTGATCCAGAGTCAGTGATACTTACACAGAGAT
Source organism: Megaleporinus macrocephalus (assembly GCA_021613375.1). Taxonomy (NCBI): domain Eukaryota; kingdom Metazoa; phylum Chordata; class Actinopteri; order Characiformes; family Anostomidae; genus Megaleporinus; species Megaleporinus macrocephalus. Next base: position 46,694,819 of record CM038713.1, on the reverse strand, counting down.
CCAGAGTCAGTGATACTTACACAGCTGATCCAGAGTCAGATATATTTACACAGCTGATCCAGAGTCAGATATATTTACACAGCTGATCCAGAGTCAGATATATTTACACAGCTGATCCAGAGTCAGTGACACTTACACAGCTGATCCAGAATCAGTGATACTTACACAGCTGATCCAGAATCAGTGATACTTACACAGCTGATCCAGTCAGTGATACTTACACAGAGATCCAGAGTCAGTGATCCTTAAACAGCTGATCCAGAGTCAGTGATACTTACACAGAGATCCAGAGTCAGTGATACTTACACAGCTGATCCAGAGTCAGTGATACTTACACAGAGATCAAGAGTCAGTGATCCTTAAACAGCTGATCCAGAGTCAGTGATACTTACACAGAGATCCAGAGTCAGTGATACTTACACAGAGATCCAGAGTCAGTGATACTTACACAGAGATCAAGAGTCAGTGATACTTACACAGCTGATCAAGAGTCAGTGATACTTACACAGCTGATCCAGAGTCAGTAATACGTACACAGAGATCCAGAGTCAGTGATACTTACACAGCTGATCAAGAGTCAGTGATACTTACACAGCTGATCAAGAGTCAGTGATACTTACACAGAGATCCAGAATCAGTGATACTTACACAGCTGATCAAGAGTCAGTGATACTTACACAGCTGATCCAGAGTCAGTGATACTTACTCAGAATCCAGAGTCAGTGATACTTACACAGCTGATCCAGAGTCAGTGATACTTACACAGCTGATCCAGAGTCAGTGATACTTACACAGCTGACACAGTCAGCGATACTTACACAGCTGATCCAGAGTCAGTGACACTTACACAGCTGATCCAGAGTCAGTGATACTTACACAGAGATCCAGAGTCAGTGATACTTACACAGCTGATCAAGAGTCAGTGATACTTACACAGCTGATCAAGAGTCAGTGATACTTACACAGCTGATCCAGAGTCAGTGATACTTACACAGCTGATCAAGAGTCAGTGATACTTACACAGCTGATCCAGAGTCAGTGATAGGTACACAGAGATCCAGAGTCAGTGATACTTACACAGCTGATCAAGAGTCAGTAGTACTTACACAGAGATCCAAGTCAGTGATACGTACACAGAGATCCAGAGTCAGTGATACTTACACAGCTGATCCAGTAGTCAGTGATACTTACACAGCTGATCAAGAGCAGTGTATACTTACACAGCTGATCCAGAGGTCAGTGAGTACGTACACAGAGATCCAGAGTCAGTGATACTTAACACAGCTGATCCAGTCATGATACTT